>JAAAKM020000318.1:0-26843 GCA_010016025.2 Alatinidae sp. Z8VKAUB7J3 | reverse complement strand
ATGGTGATGGTGATGGTGATGGTGATGGTGATGGTGATGGTGATGGTGATGGTGATGGTGATGGTGATGGTGATGGCTATGGCTATGGTGATGGTGATGGTGATGGTGATGGTGATGGTGATGGCGATGGTGATAGTAGTGATGGTGATGGTGATGGTGGTGATGGTGATGGTGATCATAATGATAATCTTTTATCATAATTTCAAAATGAGTTCGTTACTAAAAAATTATCTTTGCCAATTACATAAACGGGATATACATAATACATATGTATAAAGCTTACAAATTGACATTATTAGTAAATTAATGACGTAATGGTTAGTGAAACGAGATCATTACGCAGACACACCCGACTAGCATAGGCATTTGTTAGCCTGTATTGTTGTTAGCAAATCATTCTTACATCTGACAGATAATGTACTGACAAACTACGTCTTCCCAGAAAGAACTACAGATACCAAGTTTGCAGCTTACTGACAAGGAGACAAGCAACGATTTCTCATGGTTTCTCTGTTTATTTATGGTAGTTTCAATGTCGTGCCCACTTTTCATTAGGGGTCTTTGATTGAAAGACTGCAACGATTTCTTCCTTCCAGTTTTGGTTGTTTTAAAGACTACCAAGATTTTATTTGAATATAAAGACAAAGGTGTACTCAAAAGGGGCAGAGTGATCGTTCAAGGATTTTATGAAATATGTACTCAGATACGTAGACTATGGTTTGAGAGGAAATGCAGAGCTTTCTGCAATTTGGTACCAGGAGATATAATAAGAGGCATACCAACAAGCAATGGATATCGATCAAAGTTGACGAATGGCTTTAGGAAATGATCGGATGTTGTTGTTTCAGGTTGAGCGTAGACCAGCTCGGGTATATGTAGCATTAGCTTGTGCAACGAAGGCGTTACCAGACTGATTGTCGATTCATTGGTAAAGTTGAGAGTGTTACTGTATAGGTGCAAGGTCAAAAATATAATGTTGCATACTTTTGTTTCTTTTCAAGTGCACATGTATACATGTCCTTGTGAGCTTGCGTTTTGTCCACGAAATGTATTTTAAGAGAACTGAGGAAGAAATGGTGAAGTCAAAACCCAAACTTTAGTGGTTGTGTTGGCTCGATAATTATGATTATGTGGATAATGATGATAATGATGATGATATCAATTATTATGATGATGATATTGGTGATGATGACGATAGAAGGAAGGAATATAAAGGAGGATTAGAAGAAGGTAGGGGAAAGAAAAAAGAGAAAGAAAAGATAGCAGACGGTAGGCCAGCATACCATCATAATCTGGGGAATTACATATATGTATGAAGATCCGAGAAGATAACATGTTGCAGCCAAGTACGGAAATTTCCGGAAAACCGACTCAGACATGATAACTTTGAATTACTGTTTTAACATTACATGGATGTAATTTGAAAAGACGTATATGTGTGCAAGGACCTTGTTTCAAGTAATAGTTATCTTTGACGTTTGATATCGAACCAAGTCGAGCCGAATTTCTCCGCAATCGAAAGACATCTTACACGATTGCCATGCAAGTCACAGACCAATTCAGACGGCAGACTTTGGGCCATTTACATTTTCAATGAACTTCGAAACATTCCTCATAGGTTACCCAACGAGGGAACAAACACAGACGAATTGCAATGATGTCAGGAGACAATTTGCTGAAGGATACATACAGCTAAATGAATTCATGGAGAGGATACGAAGCTGTGGAGAACAAGGTAAGTTTAATGGCGTATTGTACACGTCAGATGGATACATGGATTGATCGTAAACCTGAACAGATAAAAAAAAATAGAAGTTATAAAGTTGAAAAGGTACACTTAAGGGCAAGAGAGCGATTGTACTGGAATGTGACAGCTTTAATTAGCAAGGATACCAAAATACAATTACTTAGACGTACAGGTCATATGGATATATTCACTGACCAGACATCAGAAAGTGAAAGAGAGCAAAAAGACAAATGATGCATAGAGTCTGATGCGAAACTGAGGAAAACTGACCACTGATCCGTTAGGAAAGCGCGTGCATTGTTTATCAGATAACACTATCCTTAGTATAGTTGCTATGGGCCCTTGAAAAGCAATTAATGAAAAACAGTTGCTATTACGTGCAAAAATATGGTCATACTACATACTTAATAAGAAAAAGTCAGAATATAAAGACTAAGAGACTTTACAGAACCATTCGCAGCCCCTCTCTCCAATGGTCATAAATCATTTATCTATAGTATGGCTTTATGAAGCACAAACTTGTCTGATATTTCTTAAAGGTTAAAAGTTAATATTCACATATTACCGCCGGTGAGACTTATTTTACACTGTCATTTTCAAGTTATCTTTCAATTAATTGAATAACCTTTCTTGCTGAATATTATTACAAGTTACAATTACAAGATAAAATATATTTTGCCTCTAACAGAATGTTTTTACTTCTAACATTAATTTTCAAAAGAGAAATTAGACACGTTTTAGCGACAAAATATTATCAGAAACATGGAAGTGATTTTACTAATGCCTTTAAACACGTTTCTCACAAACTTGGGATTGCATTACTTGAATTTCAAACTCAATTATTAAAAATTCATTGTTAAGTAGTTCATTGCGTTTCTAACAGTTCATAATTATTTGTTGAAAGCCCAGTCGTTCAATTTACTTAGTACGGATACTTTTAGTGAAAGACTTAAAAAAAGCTTATTAGCTAATTATTACTACCATGATTCTTGTCATCTGTAGAAATTATTATTTGGAATGATTATTCTCATCATAATAATAATCATCACCATCTTCATCAACGTCATCGCTATCCCATCATCATCATCAGCAGCAGCATCATCATCATTGTTATACTCATCTTAATCACCATAATTTATTATCATCATCGTAAACATCATTATCATCATCATCATGTTTATCATCATTACCAATGTCATCATTATTATTTTCATTGTCATCAATCTCATTATCCTCCTTCTCACCATTATCATTGTCACTGCGGTAATCATCATTATTATTATTATTATCATCATTATCATCATCATTATTGTCTTTATCTTTGTTGGTGTCATAAATTATCATCATCTTAGTGATCATTATGATAATAATGATCATCATCATTATCACCACTGCTAACTCAAAATTTAAATTTACGCTTTTGTTTAGTGCTTCAACAAGATTCAAATGCCCCTGTCTCTCGACAGAAACAATTAAGGTTGTTGTATAACGATTTAGACATTCTCTAGTCTTCATAAAAAAAGAAAACCGAACTTAATACTAGTTGTATGAAGATCTATTTGATTTGTTCCTAAAATTGGAGCTCGTATGCAAATATATTCTTATCCTATCATCCTCAAATGCAGACAGCTAGATAATTGAAAAGCTTTATAACTTACCAATACATTGTGTTGTTAAACTACCAGATACATCACCAATTATTACAAGTGCTTGACATTGACCATGAATGGAATAGGTTACCACGTTTTCCGACAATATAATCACTCTGTCTTACCAGTTTTGGGGAGAATTTATTGATAAAATTGAAACAATATCCCACATGAAATCGCCAGGTAGTCCAAAAACCAACTTTCCGTCCATGACATGAGACATATTTTTTTACAAAAAAGGCAATCAACGTTGGCTTCGCAGGTTCTGACCAAATACTCTGTGTGGAGACATACTTATGCCATTTGGTATTGCAATGTCAGATATTTGTTAGAAGGAGGCACTGAAATGAAACCATTGTCATAAAAAGGAAGAGGATTGTCGATCAAAGTCGGAGGAAACACGAATACTTGCTTATATATTGACGAACACGAGTCACTTATCATGTCTTGAAGAGTTTCTCGATTGTTGATACTCATTGTCGAAAACTATAGTTTTATGTTTTCTTCTGGTAAACCATCAGAATGATTAGTTAGTTAATTTAGTGACGTTAGTTAGTAAGTTAAGTTAGGAAGTGACGTAACTTACTTAAGTTTGTTAGTTACTTTAGGTAGTTACGTAAGTAACTAAAATAAGTAATTTAAGTTAGGTTGTTACATAAGTTAAGTAAGTTAGTTACACAAGTTAGTTAAATTTGTTGGTTGAGTTAGTGAAATAAGTAAGTTAAGTGTGTTAGTTACGTAAGTTACTTAAGTTCGTTAGTTAAGTTAGGTAGTTAAGTGAGGCTGTTACGTAAGTTTAGTAAGTCAGTTAAGTTAGTTAGTGACATAAGTTAGTTAAGTTAGGCAGCTACGTAAGTTACTTAACTTAACTTAATTTAGTATAATCCTAATTTAGATATTTAGAGCCGAAAGAGATGAATGAAATATTGTACCTTCCATCTTTTTTATGTATGCAGATGCACTCTTCCCTGTACTTAATTAGAACGTACCGTTTGCGCAAAGAAATTTATGACATTGGTAATGAATATGTATTTGCCTTAATGATAGCATTTGAAAAAGGCACAGTTCTGGTTACAACACAAGCTTTGGCGAATCGAATACATTTGTTTCTTCAAATTTATGTTTCATTTTCATCAACTTGACAGATTCTCTCAGAAAAAAAATACAAACGACCAGGAATGTAATGAAAACGATGTTCTTGTAACACTATCTTAATATACTTAGAACCGGTGAAATTTTAACAACTTTTCAGAACAAATCTCTGAACTTTTAAGGGTGAAAGTTAAACTGTAGCTAAATGGCGTGTTGTGTTGCCTCTGTCCAAAATGTTAAGAATTTTTGTGAGAGGAAAGAATTATGAAACACAGAGGACAAAGGTGCATAGCCGTCGGACGCCTTTGCGTATCAAAGAAGACTCGTACTTGAGGGTGGAGACGTTAAACCTACAACGATGCTTACATTTCATACTTGAAACTTGTTCGTACAATTCATGACACTTCGCAATTATTGTAAACAATGCATCACTCATTTCTACATTTCAGTACCGAGCCGCCTTCTTAAAACGAGGCAGATGTATGAAGACTCTCTACGAAGCCAAACAAACGAAGGTGGGTGAGACGAAATGAGTAACAGAAATCGATGGGTATTTCACTTATGCAACTTACATACAATCATTATATTTTACATCTGTTTCTTTAGTTAGAGTTATTAATGGTTACACTTCAAAATATTGAGGAACAAATAAAACTTCTTAGAATGTCTTAAAATGGAATCCAAGATAAACTTCCAGCCCTGTTTTGTACATGTTCAACAATCACAACCAGACAAAATGTGTCCCGTAATACGTCTTTAAAGAAATAGACAGTAGTTTTGTTGTATACTATTATTAACACCCCCTTTTATGTAGGTGGTGGGTCATAACGTGTGTCCTGTTGCTCCTTATACTTACGGTATCTCCCCTCTGCCTAAACATGACCATACTGCTACTGCTGACTTTGTACATACAATCATCTGACTTAGAGAGCTCAGGTGTATGCTCCGATGTCTTACGTTAGGTAAGCAATAGTTTGACTGTTGTACATTGTATACTGACAACCTTTCTTCTCTTCTCTTCTTTTACAATCTCAATACTGCAGAGAAACTGTCATCACCACTGCCTTTTGTTGAGCGACAGCCAATCACATCGCTTCAATTACATACCAGGACACACCCAATAACGCTCTTACGGACTTCTGATCAACATTGTCATGATTCCAATCAACGGACTCGTTTCACAGGCGTTTCAGTTAATAAGTATAATTGGAAGGTATTCCTACCGATTTTGGAATGGTATCTTCTCATCTCCTTACACAATCCACTACTCATACATGTTATCACAATTTACAGCACAAAATGCTACTGAGAGTTGCTTTTCCATAGCTGTGAAAACATGGAGGTCTAACCTGGTTGGTTTGAAACAACAATCCATTGATGGCTGTTCTAACACAAGCTCATGTTAATGCACATGTCATTTGTTAACCCTTTACAATTGATCTCCTCATTGCTAACTTACAATAAAAAAAATTTACACTGAAGAAATTTACTATCAAGGACAACACGTCGTTACACTTGTAAATCCTGGAATGACGAATATGGCATCAACAAAAAATCGACCACAAAAGAAAGAAAAGTATCTGGATGCATTTCATAGGAATTTTATGCTAAGTACAAACACGTGCAGTTTGATACGTACACATACGTAAGAGTGAGACAATGCTGGTATCTAGAAAAAATACGGGGGTGTGGTAGGTAACCAAAAAAAAGCATTGATGAGCCAAGAAGACTGCTTGTACCATGACCATATTTCAGTTAAATAAAACCTCACCCATTACTAGCGCCAAAATGCCATTTTCATGCTTTAACTTGAATACCTAAATAAATGAACCCTCCCTACAAACTTCAATCTTTATGGGTCGATATTACAAAATTTACTCTTTCATAAACGCTATCCATCAAAAAACGTTGCATTTCCAAAAGCCGTGCCTTCTTAGGTTAACAATTTTAATTGTTGTTTCGTAATAAGCGCTCTTTTATCAGATTAAAAAAAAATGCCACTTGCTTTATAGCTAGCATCGAAAACACTTCGCTGAAAAGTCAAAAGTTTATAATATATTAATGGCAGAGATTTAAGTTTATAGCGTATACGAAGTGGGGTAGAAATGCCTGTGGTATAGGATAAAGCCTGAAATTAAAACAAATAATAGCCATGATAACGGCGTCTTTAGGCTTAAAAATTAATATAGCTCGTTCTAGTGGGTCTCCAATTAGTACTTTTAAATATATTGCAACTTTGATACCCACGGGTTATATCACATTTCAATATAGCAATGAAAGACGTCCTTGGTCTCAAGAATAGTGTTAACAATTTCCGTTTTAAATGCTGCTCTTAAAATAAACACCAAAACGCTTAACCTTCCCCTCCCTCAAAATTTGTTTTAGGTCTTAAGGAGAGAAAAAAAACGGCACTAAAAGCATTATTTAACCCGAATTATATGGTATTGTCAAGTTAAAGTTGTTAACAGTCCCTTTAGCAAAATGCTATAGGTGGAACAAGTTTCTGTAGGGTACGACATTAACATACATGCCAGTATAAACAGATATTTAGAGAAAGAATCACTACAATAATCACGTACCTATAAGGCAGTATTCATGTCATTATATGAAATACGCTATATACTAGTTTGGGAACACATTTACGTTTAAGGCTACACCAGCACATGTAGTAATTCGGGTTTTCTGTGGAAGTGGGAAAATATTAAGCATTGCATAGATTTAAATGCTTCGAACAACTTTTATGGACCTGTGAAACGGTAACGATAAGATCCCTAATTTATATACCTGCCTGATCTTCTAAGGTATGAGATGTTGGTGGGATGTTGCACGTTGGCAGATACTGCAACAGGCTCAGAACAATATTCACACTTGTGTAAACGAACATTATGAAGAAGAAACAAATGAAGGGCAAAACGATTTAATGATAGGAATTCTCGGCACCAAGAAAGTTTTTTGTTGGAGGAAATCAAGGATGACCAGACATTCTGCTGATCTATGATAAAACTTTGACAAGAAAGAGGAATTTGGGATCGTCGTAGCGCATGCTCTTTGCTCATTTCTTTGTTTTCTGCCCTGGTCATCTCATGAAAGTCGCAGAAGCCAAACAAACACTAAAGTTGGGTTGTAAAGTTAACGGCAAGATTTACCTTATCCAGTTTGCAAAGTCATTCAGGTCATCCAGGAAACATTCGCTTTCGTCTCTTCAATAAAGTTGGTAGATCTCCTGGTGTCATGGACTAAGTTTTGAAGTTCCCTGTGATACGGCTGCTTATGATTCTCGTAGCACCTAACGCCACTACGATTCTGTCAATTGCAAGGTGACGTCTAGTATTTCAACTTCTTAGTGTCTTTTGAAGAACTTTTTAACGATAATGTTCGATGCAGTAAGACCATGCAGTATTACTAACAACGGAGGACGATTTTTCATTGATGGGCTGCAATAGAGCGATTAAACTACATTTTCTTTACTTACATACTTACATACCCTGACAATTCCACCAACTCATATGGCATTCTCAACAGAATACTCATGACTGACGTACTATGCCTTCACACTTCCGTGCAGTCTACTGCAAAAGGCAACCCAGAGTCACGACACCTATATTAAACCTGCACTAAGAACTTTCCTACTACCCGTAGCTTTTCACCCCCCCCCCCCTCATAAATCACTATCCCTTCCTCCTTCATGTCCACGTAATATCCTCCTGTAACATACTCTTCCATACCAAACATATTGTGCTAAATACATTGAACTTACATTCCAGTTTGAAAGCTACTCCACTCATCGACAACATTTTACACTCAAGAGATTTCACAAAGATTCCATTTACATTCTTCATATAAATCATCCGGCAAGCTATTTAAATTGCAAAGCAATTGATGACCTCTAACAGACTGGGTTTCATCGTTGGGATACCAAATCAGCAAAAAATTGGTTCAAATATTCATTGAAAAAGGGTATTGCATACTATCAAAATTGCTACGCGCAATAATAATGCATAATTATGAGGCCGCTTCTATATAAAGTTTCTTATTAATCTTTTATTTTCGTTCTAGCTTATAAAAATCATATGATATTTTTAGCAATAAAACTAATATTTTCTTAAGTAAAATATGAAATTATTCGCTCGTCACTGCTAGACCGCGATACTCTGAATTCTACGTTTCAGCAGTAAATTGACGGAGCATTTGTCGAATATGGAGTTGTTTTTACAATTTTAATCTTAGTTAAAGGTAGGTTCTAGGTAAAGAACTACTGATACCAGATGGAAATACAAGAATCTACCCAATAAAAGAACTACGGTAAGAAATGAAGATCTAGATACTCGTGTTGTGTTCTTCAGAGACACGTTTTGTGAGCATGGAAGCTTTTTAGCCAGTCGTCCTAAATCTAGAATTATTTTCCTTCCCTTGGATTTATATCAAGAATGATTTGGACATTACATAAATATTCCTGAAACACTTCTTTACATGAAGTACTCATGCCAATGCGGTTGTTTAGCAAATAAATTTTGAAGTAAAACTACTTTAAAATACTTTTAAAATTATTTTCATCAATCATCAAAGAAAGAGATACGATAAAGACATTATGGGAACTTAAAATATCCTTAAGTAGCTTTTTATCATATTTTGCAGGAAATCTTCTGCGTTCACCAGTCAAACAAGTAAGAATATTTAGACGGAGTGGAGTCAGACTTCACAAATTTGACTACATAAGTCAATTTATCAATGTTGGATGATATTATCAACGTCTTTTATCTTATCTTATTATCAATATGAATTCAAATATCATCAATATCAGAATTTATCAAACGAAATCATTCTGCCCATATTACATTCGATACCTTAACATTAACAAACTGTTTAATCTCCCTTTCTTTTATATCAGCAAGAAAGCAAAATTTTCTATTGCTTTAGAAATGAATTTTTATCTTTTTGATGATTAAGATGATCAGGAAAATCAACATGATCAAGAAGCTCCATAAGACAATTTGAAACATACTTTACATAGTGCATAGGAAGCGTTCCACAAAAATTAAGTAAATGAATAACCAGAAGAGGAAATTCTAGGGTAGTGGTCTTGGAAATTAATTTGGTTTAACAGAAAGTTCAGACCAAATTTGATAAATTGATTACCACCACCTTTTGCGACAACCGTAATATTTTCGTTATAAAAATGAGACCATCCTTTCTGAACCCGAATCAGTTTTGCGGATAATGATTTCAGCATAGCTTGACAAAATAGACGAATAACTCCTGGCTGGCTAGGCTTCCATGCTCACAAATAACTGAATTGCAGGGAACGGACGTAAGGTAAGGTATAAAGGAGAGAAGTTACGTATCTTACACTCTTTCTAATACTTCATGACAAATTTTATACTAGGGATGGTAGTTAGTTGCTGTACTTGAATGAGAAAGAGCATCGGGAAACTTACTGTGACGTGAAACTGTATTGACGATGCTGAGATTCACTGTTTTGATATATGGGCCATGAATTTCAGTCAAAACCCTGTATATCGGTCTCTCAGTACCAAGTTGAGCAAAAGTTACTGTGCAGACACAGTTGGTATGAATCTTTCTATTAGTACAAAAATTTCCGTCGCAGGAAGACGGAATATTGTAGGAGGCATTGTAAATATTATGGTGAAAATAGCAAAAATAAATTATGAGTAAAACGCCAAGACGAAAATTGAAGTTTAGACAACGTTTCGTTTTGTAGCAAGATTTCATCGGGTTATCATACAGTGTACTGTAACGGCCGGTGTATGAAAATTAGCGCTGAAACATCAAGTCTGTGAGGACCTGAGGAAATCTTATAGTAAGATGCAACGCCGTAAAAATTGTAGTTTCCTTCTTGGCGGTTTACGCACATATTTTAAAAGAAAATTTTTGAATGTAAACTGCACCCTTCACCTTTTCCAACTTTGATAAAATAATTAAAGAACTGTAGACGTTCCTGCTCCTTTTGGGATGAATTAGGGTATAGGTATGAGGATTTCTTTTTTTTTGCCGAGTATTAGGGGTTCTACTGTTGTCGAAAAAATGAAGGGGGGGTACATAACAAGTCAATTCTTTAAAATCAAAAAAGTTGAAAAGGATATACAACTGACAAGTTTATAATATTTGCTTATTCACGTTTTAAGTTATTGATGAATCAGTGATCGTGTCTTTCCCATTTTGTAAATTTAAATTTCTTTTAATGCAGGAAATTTAATGATAATATTACATTTTCGTTCAGCATTTTAAGAAGGGGTTATTCATTCGGTTATGTGATGGATTTTTTACCAAAAAATTGCACAGGAAGAGGTGTTAAGTCAATCAAAAATGATCAATATTATCACCCTTCCTACTGCTGATCAAGTCCTCTCTAACCACTTGAGCACCATCGATGCTTTTCAAACTCAAAATTACATTAACCTGTGGGGCTTTGAGTGGCCCGTAAATAACTGTCATTTGTCTTACTCTATTTGTTTTCATTATTGGACGATGCAAATCACGCAAACCAGCAGCTGATTTTAGGGCTGTTTGCTTCCATTGCCGCAAAATTAATGCTATTTTTGACGTTCTGATATTTCAGCTGGACGCATGACCGGACCACCAATAACCGCTGACAGCAATATACCGCAACTACCACAGACGGCGACTAATGCTGACTATTTACCTTTTTATGACCATGACGTGGAACTGACCCTCAATTCCGGCATTTTGAGAAACAGAGGAATGGTTGATACTGGTGTGAACGAGCGAATGAACAAGAACAACCAAGTGCCAAACCAAAATATCCGAAATTTTATGCTAATTTCCAAACAGGCTCGTGTAGATCCAGGCTTCCGATCCGCAATGGGAAACAGAGGGCAAATAAACCGGGCTGCACCGCATAAAGAGAATGCAATGCTGATTGATCCATTAGCCCAGTTAATGCTTCATCATGCAAGTTCTCCGATGAAAGCGAGGCAAGGTATTCCTCCGCCAATTGAGGCTAGGAGTGGCATTGCTAACTCGCCCTCTAATGATATGGCGAAAAAATCCCAAATTCTACGGCCTGATCTGGGGGTAGAAAACGACAGCTTAGGACATGACGAGGATGACGAGGACGACAATTTCAACAACAATTTTGACCGCACTAATTTAGTACGCAAAGACAACATACCACAGGTTATGACGATACATTCAACTACGCATGACACGACAGACGGAAAGACAGATAACAAACTACCAAACAAACTGACGAGTAATTTGTTTTCACTGTACAACAACCGGCCAGCGTCTCCAACCAAGACGCCCGCAGAATCCAAACCAGGGTTAACCGATGCTGACCTACTAGGATTGACATACAATGACATGATAGAGTTAGGTATGAAAGACGATGCATCCTTCATGGATGCCGGGCCTAAAAACGATGCTAAAACGGTATCAATAGGCGATTTGGATTCGAAGGTGCCTGCTAACGTCGTACGAGCAGCTATCGCTCGAGTGACGCAAGCGCAGGAGAAAGAAAAAGCGAAGATACCTTTTCCGCATGGTGTTGGCGTACCCTCACTTCTCAATCCAACTATACAAAAGACGACAGAAAGAATGTCTCGGTTTATCATAAGCGCTTCGGGGCAAAACGGCCTCTTGACACCCAACGATCCAAGTCACGTGAGTATTAACTCTAATCCCATCTCAAATAATGCTAATGACAACCAACTCCCCCTTTTTTCCACTAAAGATGACACCATGGTCCGACAGGAAAGCGATAATGTCTACCCAGTGAACGGAGCCTCGGACGAGATAACGGCTGAAAACTTGGCTACTATATTTAACGAAATCGACGACGACTCGGTGGAGATGCCTAGTCGAGGACGTGAACTGAAGAAAGACGTCATTCCGGGCTTGGATACGGTTTCAAAGCTTGAAGACGATACACGAGACCTTGTACAGAGACCTTCCCCACGAACATTAGAAACGCCGTTACACGGAGAAAGTCTCTTTAACAGCGTACCTGGAGGGGGTAGCGAGACTGTACAGGGCAATAACTTGGTTTTTCATAACGAACCACTGAAAAGTGATCTACTGAAAGCACAGACTGACATTCAAAGCCAGATTAAACAGGCAGCAGACGAAGATGATTCAAAGAAATCAGTTGTCCTACGAAAGGGACCTCCTAGAAAGTTTAACTTAGCTAGCCTGCACTTTGGACTCCATAATGGGAATCTGGTTGAGTAGATATCGTTCGTATAGTAGGTTCTAAACCACTCTAGAATTAGTGTCAGTGTTCTAAATTAGTGCTGAGTCGTATCGGTATTATAATAGCGTCATTATTTATCATTCACGTCATACACTACAACGATTACATTTGTCAACAGCCGACTCGTTCCAGTCCTCGTGCAGCGTTTTCATCTCCGCAATACACTAACTTTATTAAATTTGCCCATTCAGCCACAGTGGTGGGAGACGAAACAGATGCCTCCTATAGCTTTTTTACCAGCACAGGCATATACACTATCTTGGCTTTGACGACGCTCTTTTGCGAATAAAACGCTCCAGTCAATATCAAAATTGGTTACTTCATTTTGGTTATATTTTTAAGGATTTTGACAAAAATAACTCATTGTTGGTTTGAGCACACTACAGCATCTCCATCAACACATGATGGCGTAAGAATAGCCAAAGTGCCGCTTATTGTTGCAGTAATCGGGGACTATACTCTGTATCTTACACCCTGAGAAAAATTTGAAGAAGTAGTATTACTATTTCAAAACTCCTACGTCAAAAGACTGATCTACTGAAAGAGACATGTGTAGTAGCATTAACAAGTTTCTTTTGCACGTCCTGCAAGATGTATGTCTTTGGAAA
Organism: Alatinidae sp. Z8VKAUB7J3; assembly: GCA_010016025.2. Taxonomy (NCBI): domain Eukaryota; kingdom Metazoa; phylum Cnidaria; class Cubozoa; order Carybdeida; family Alatinidae; species Alatinidae sp. Z8VKAUB7J3. The sequence continues at coordinate 13,517 of JAAAKM020000318.1, read as the reverse complement.
GTCATCTACGTCCTGTGTCAGAGGTCGTGATATAAGGTGTAACATGAAAGTTTGGAAATATGACTCATTTGGACGCCGCATTAAGTCAAGATGCGATCTTGTCACCTATTAAGGACATGGCAATGATTCACGCACACGAAAACAAATACATAATCGAATATGATCAATGACTCACTTCCATCCGTATGTTTCCTACATTCCCATTCCTTAGCAATGTGAGAACCAGTCGTTAGAAACAGGCATAGCAGATTACGAGACACTGGCCCCTGACCGTCAACAGCAGATTTCCAGGCTGCACTTCTGAAAGGTGTGGCCTGCTAGATTTCGAGTCTGGACTAGAGTGACTAGCTTTGCTGGTGCGGAGGTGCGGAGGTGCGGAGGATAATGTGAGAACGGTGAAGATTGCTTAGACAGGAAAGGAGTTCTTCAGGTATGTAATTTAAGAGATTGTGAGGAAAGATTGGTTATACGTTATATATGTACAGAAATAAATTAAAAAGTCACTATCACAAAGAATAGTGAGAAATGAGGTAATGTGCAGCCATGTAAATGCAAAAGAAAAATTGGACACACACTAACAGAAAAAGTATTGGAAGCTCAAAATACGGGAAAGTATATTCTGATACCTTAATAAAATCATGTTCCCCGGGATGCGTTTTTGACAGTATGACACTAAAAGAGTAACAAGGAGCCTGGGGGATTATTTTTGAATGGTCTGCGACAAGTTTTAAGAGGGACAGGTGTGTAAAGCGTTCGATACCGAGACACGACTATACGGAACGAAATGGTGTAGGAAGCAGGCCATTTTGTGGGGAAGAGACCAATACTTGAATTATTACTACCACGTACGAAAAGTACTAGTTTCGTGAGTTTCAGCTGCACCGTAAAAATATACCATTTCTAGGACCACAAGTTATAGAATTTGAGAGATCACATCAATGGAACGTAGTACTGACTTTGACAAGGGCAAGTAATCAAATTTGATACCCGACCCTTGTAGAAAATACAATCTAGTCACTTAAATATAAATTAAGGCAATGCGGGTTGCAAAACTAGAATAATTTAGCTATGGGTTGAGAATCATTTCTCAGTCTAAAATCACTTTTGTTTTACAACAAATCAGAGACGGTATTCTTGGGTGTACAATGTCTCGTTTCCAAAGTTTGTTCAAAATGCCGATAGAAAAATCAGAGACATGTTGCTATGAAAGTCATGATGCTACCGATGGCATTGCCTCTTCGTGTATACGTTATTAGGTTGTGAAAATATATAAATGTCTTTGCATCTATTAGTTTCCAACTGCGACTCAACTTGTGAAGAGAGTACTCAAGCTCAATCCAATTTATATCGTCAAAACACATTCGTTAATCGAACCACAATTTGTCAATGCGAAAATAACATAAAATCCCAATTAATACTGTAAACTGTATAAAATCTGTTACACGTTTGAAAATGACCTTAGATTAAAACTGCTTTCTCGCGGGATGTTAATTAATACCAGTTCTAATAATTTTGCATAGTTTGTTTTAACAAGTAGCAATTTACAGAATTATTTGTTAATTTGTGCTTCGTGGTGAGAAAGGTAAAAAGTTTGAGGGAAAGAAGGAGGCTAATGGAAGGAATAGGGCAACCAAATTTGAAGACAAACGTGGATGTTAGGAGTAAAACTTGCACGAGGACTGTTTGAGGAGAAACTAAAGTATACTTGAAGGACCTTCTCTAGTTTACATCTCAAAGTTTACTCTCAGACTAATAATGTCTGCTCGACTGTTGACAGATTTAGTAAAAGTTAGACATAATTATTTAAGATTTCTTGCACATTGAACTGTTGTCGACGTCTATAGTTATTTTCAATTACTATTTCTTTTGCATATATATTAAGTTGCATCCAGATAACTATAACTTTACATTTGTAGTCTTTTGTACCTAAAACAAATTCATCCACCTTACAGGATGAGGGACTAACACAGTGTAATTGAAGACAGAGATATAAAATGCCTTATGTATCAAATATAGGAGTAACCATTAAACACTGACTATTTATAAATACAAGTAACTACAGTGACGATTAATGGAAGTCGTTTTACTAATGCATGATGATGGAAATATCCCAAAAAGTAAATATAACCTAATTTTAAGTTCTTTAATCAAGAAATATCTAACAGTTTTGTTGAACTCCAAGCAACATAGGGCAGATTACAGAAACTAGACATTGAAGTATTAGGTTTTGTAGGGGATGCTGCAATCTGTTGTCTTTTGCCAAAGTAGCCTTAGTTCTCGGTGTAAATAGAGCTCAAAGCAAGATGTTAGTATTAAGTAATCGTAACGTTCAATGTAGAGCAGCTTTGTCTTTTGAATAAAACTAGTGAATAACAAGAAATTGTTTATGAAATTAGTTCCTACCAAAGGTGGAGAGCATCTACAATTTTCTGAGGCTCCTTGCTATTCTCGTCATTACTTTGCCTTTATTGTTTGATCACAATTACATGTGGAAGAGAGGACGGCTTTGCAACATTTTTGTAACTCTTTGTTTTATAATGTAGCATGCAATGTGTGCAGTACATCTACTGGAAAATATAGGGACCAAAAAGGTTGTTTATCATCTAACATTGCCACAATGTTGTTCGGCAAGGTGTGAAAATTATTGATTTGGAATGGAGACATCGAGTTAAACTCTTAACTGTCAAGATGCAGATTTATACGCTTATCACGATGTGTTTGACTCTTCATTTGATGGAATTGATTATGAATGCTTCAATCCGTTTCAATTTCTGTGGACAGCCTCCGTTAATATTTGTGAAATGGTAGAATCGGTGGTGGAATCGGAATTGGTATCTTAAATTTCTCGCTGCCAATTTTTAAATGAAAACGTACTTAAAATCATTTCTAAAAATTACAGTTTCACGACCAGCTTTATAATGAAGAAACTTGAAGAAAAAATCATTTTTACCTCAATATTTCGTATCTTTACTCCCTCATGATTATGTATCTTATTGAAGATACGAAATATTCAGATGAAAATGATTGCAAAACTTCTTGTAATTCTCTTTAGTGTTTGACTTGTTGCCCAATCTAATATGTTCAACACCTTTATGTTGTGTATCAACCTGTTACCCTGCATTGAGTTATCATGGCCACTTTTGTCATCCAGTAGACAATATAGTTACGTCTAGATTCCTCCTTTCAACTATCCTCATTAAAAAAAACAGCATTTGTTTTCAAACAGCAACAGTTAATCTGCAGTAGTGGTGAATCTAGAGGGAGGGAGAGAGTAAAAATAGTTACCCTTTAATCATTCTCACTTCCGGTATTTCGGGGGTGTCTTATTTGGTGCCGAAAGTTTAATTTCATATAAATGTTACCCTGACTCCTTTAAATAAGGTTTAATAACCTGAGTAGGGGGCTATTAATAAATACAAGACTCCACCTATGACCGCAACTTATTTAGTATCCTTACATATCATCCCTCAAAACCTTCCAAAAACCAAACGCTAAATGGATAACAAATAGTCTATTAAACTTATTATGATTAGGGTTTTAGATGGGGTAGCAACTTAAACCCTGAATTGTGTTGAGGGATAAGCCGGGGATGGGGGTGGAGGGGATGTATAATATATTCTATGATACTTAAGGCATTATCATTATTATTACCAGCATATCCACAGAATCAAGAGTAAAAAAACGAAGACAAGTATTATTCCGTCTGAACCAAAAAGTACCGTTTGCTTCTTCAGTGATGGTGATTCTATTCCTGCAATACCTTAGATGCGGATTTTTGTAAGAAAATAAAATATTTTCATGGGTTATTTTAAAGCTTTACCCAAGAAAGCAAGATCACTTTACAAAGAAACAGGAAATAATTTTTTGACACAATAAATAAAACAAAGAACATATCGTTCAAATGTAGATCACTAACGGCAATGCTTAAACCTGGCGGACAATGCATTCCTTTTAATATAAGATCTTACTCTATGATTAATTCATAACAGCTCCGAGTTTTGCCAATTATGCTAAATCCATCCGGACTCAAATCACTCCCTCATTCTGTTCCCCAAGTGCCCTGTGACCAAGGAGTCAGCCAGACTTATAACATTTGCTACGTAATGAGTCATGTGGGTCCCTAAATGGCGCCATGTTTTGGTTTAAATATCAAGCTCCAAAATTTTTACATGTAAATTCATCGACCAAGTATGGCTAAATTTCTTTATTTTATATAAAGCCCTCCTTTTTCAGAAATGTTCTCCAATCCATTCCGTATTAAAGATTAATAATACTCTTCTATCTTGTTAACAAAGAAAGTTCGCAGCGAACTCTGAATGCAGATCTTTGACCAACATCAGTTTGTGAGTAGCGTGAATATTAATGTAGAATTTGGTTAGCAGAAAGTATCCGGGGGCTTACCAAATACACTGGTTCTAGAAGAGATACTATTTCCTTTGTTCAATAAAACATCTGATAAGGTTTTAAAAGAGCCCTGAGAGAATACCAGACATATGTCAGGAAGCCCAGAGGGAAGACGAAAACAACATGGCTTGAAACTGTAGAGAAAGATACGAGTAAATTAAGGTGGTGGTAATAAGTGGTGATAGGCTGCAGAAAATAGGCACAGAGCAAGCTACCCAAAATAAGATCATGTGGCAAAATTTGACTCTGCACGCTATGTCTTTCTAGGAGACGAAAAGTCGTATTAGAGAGAGAGGGAGAAGGTTTTAACTCGTCTTTTCTCCCACTGTAACTCTTGTGTCTAGAATTAAGCTAGTTCTGCAAATGGAGAACAAGTCCAACGTAAATTAAGCATATCTTCTACTATTCTACGTTTGAAGGGCACGTTCCTTGTTTTATGCAAAGTGTCAAGATTTTATCTAGCTTATTATTACCATTATCATTACTATAACGTTTGTGTAATTATGTGGAAAAAGAATTTTAAATCATAAATTTTGCCAACCTAAAGAAGCATTAAAATAATGTTTTACTTAAGAGCTAAAATTTGACATTGACACAAATTTTTGTGAGATTTGGTATGGATTTCGATAGATCTCTTGCAACGTTCGTAAGAACAGCCTGTAGTTAGCACTCGAAAGACAGTTTTACTTCTCCTGGGCCCCTTTCACAAGGCTTGTATGAGCATGCGCATTGCACAATTAAAAGACTTCAAATAATGAAAACCTTCAGTTTCAAGTGCTGTTATAAATTTTCAATCTCATCAAATTAATTTAGCATAAGTGTCAAATTTTATAATTTATGAAGACAGTTAAAGAGCAAGGGAAGTAACTCTGTCGAGAAAGAAAACCCTGTAAAGTTGGCGACACATAGTATCTCTTTTCTAACGTTCTTTTCCCGGAAGAAATTATAGAAAGTCACGGGAAAGTTTACCAATTGTAGGCCGCGTGGAGCAGCGTAGGTCTCTCTATGAAAACTTTACAACGATCAAGCTTGCAATGCCTTGAGATCTATTTGAAGGGAAAGAAGATGAACTCAATACATCCTTTGACTGTAAAAATTATCGACGTGCTATATAGCACATGAGTCACCAGTACGCATCTAACAATTGTATTTAAATATGAAGTTAACCATCTAACACCAAACATTTTTTATTTATTTTGAACTGAATTTCTAAAGGGCTATTCAAACGATGAAACTCTACATATCTAAGCTGCCAGACATTTATGTAAGGCACCTAAAATATCTTTATGTAGAATTCCTTTTGCTATGAGTAACAAAAGGCCCCCCCACCCCCCTTGGCCCCTGTTGTTACACCTCTAATGTTGGAAAAGCTAACTTTCTATTCGTAACAATAATTATCACTCCCGCAATTTCCTTTAAATGTGAGGTAGTAATGGATAAATAGACAAAAGCACAACCAATTAATAGCAAGAGACTATTCCAGCCTAAAAGTCACATTAGAATAAACTTTGTTTCGTCCTTGTTCATCACGGGTCTGATTCTGTTCCAGTCAGGGGTAATCGTTCCGATAGCATCCATTTTGTAACTGAAATGTTTGAGACTGGGTCTTGCGTCTATAGCAACAAAACTTTTCGACGCAAGACTTTTGCGGTTTGTGACAAATTGTTTCATCATGTTGATTTTAGCGTGCCTAGCTCCTCACAACCCTTAAACGAAAACACATCAAAAATAACATTTTGAGGTGGTAAACTGGCAAATGTATGTGTGTTGTTTTGTTTGGCACATTTTTGAGGACGAAGGTAGAACGTGAGAATAATCAAATTTGTTTAGGGTTGATTCTCGTTAATTTTGACTCTTTTAAGCTTCAAAAAGAACCCATTTGACATTCAAAATGGTAAATGAATCATCAGTTCAACACCAGTAAGATTAAGTGTATATTTAAAATTCCATGAAAACAATTTACATTTACTTGCCTTGTGCGTTTAGTTGACAAAACATTTTGAACGTAATTTATTATATACTACATACCCATTGGTGCAGTAGATCTCTAACCAAGCAAAATAAATTGTAAATTAATTAAAATTTAAAACATATATTGTATTTATGTGTGCACTTACATTAGTATTTACAGGCTCTTTCTTTGTATAAGTAAATCATGAAGTTTCCATTTCGATGCTATGAATTTAAAATATATCCTTTGAATATATTGTTAGCATTTTGAGAAATGTTTTATACCTTGGAAGCACAAAACGTCCTTCTCAGGCCTCAAAGAAGGTTCCTTTATCTTAAAAAACATAATTCTAGCAAGCGCTTCCATGTCGTATCACCCTCGAATTGAGGTCAAGTGTTGCATTTTTTGACATTACTTGTTCGTTGTAAATGATCATGCTACGACGTACGTCGGACGTTGTAACAACGCTGTATTGACGCTGATCCATAACCAGTAAGACGTCAGTTGAAACAACGAGACAGGCATGACATTGATTCACTGTCGAAATAACAACAAACCCTTTCATTAACAATAATACTAATATCATTGCCATTTATCCTTTCTGTAAATTTAAAGTTACGTTAATAACGTTTACAAAATTTACAAATTTCTCACTGTTTTCACCCGGTGTAATGGGGACAGTGAGATTTATAATAGTGGATAATAACAAGAACAACGATGATAATAGTAATAATAATAATAATAATAATAATAATAATAACAATACCAACAAGATCGATGGTAGCGATAACCAAAGACGCAAAGTTAATACAAGTTTTTAAAAATAATAAAAAATAACAATAGGTCAACACCAACATAGCGTTGAATGCCGGCTCGGAGAATATCCCGTTTTCTTGAAAAAATGGTCTACACTTGATCAAATCCCCGAGGTCACGCTCAACACGTGATTATCAAATTGAAACGTGACAACGTCACAGACACGTAAAGACTCAACTGATTATGTAACGACAATAACAGTATGCAGCATCCATAAGCTAAGGCTTTAAATGGAGAGAAGTGCAGATTGCTTTGTCTACGACATTAAGTGAACCACGCCAGTAAGGTTGACACACAACTGACACACCGGTCAGCAAACAGAATTTTGTTTTGAAAATTTGTAACCACGACGAAGTTTTTAAGTCCTGCTTCCTCAAATGAACTAAGCTACATTATGTCTCTATGTTGCCTTGGAGATTCAATCAAACTATGGTAGAAGGGGTTGTTCACGATCTTTTATGTACAAAAATATTTCTTTGGCCAGTAGCGAATGACACTTTATGGAATGGGTAACAAGTACGCCACGCATTTGGTGCCATTTAAAAACAAGGCTCTTAGGGCACTTAGGGCTTAAGTTCTATAAATATGTGCTTTAATGCTATGGAAATAAAAGCACCTCATAGCGAACTTTGAGATCCACAGAACTTACTACACTTACTGCAAACTATACGGCATTGTTAAAGACAGAATATTGGGTAAAAACTTCCAAATGTTAGTAGCTCACATACCAAATGACTCTATCTTCCAACGAATCTGGTTTATTTATAGACTTCAACTCGTTTTAAGTATTTCTTTCGTTTAGTTCTGTTTTACGATCATTGAGCGTCAACTTGAAAACTCTGAAAACCTCCTGCCTTGTGCATTGAAATATCATGATGGAATCAATGTTTTGTTTTAAATCAACATTTACAAATAATATCAAGGTTGGTACAGTTGGAAAATTCAAAAATTGTTATTATACTTAAAAGATTTTGACTGACACGTCATAAAACACAAACCGTTAGGATAGGGTGAAAAAAGAAATAATGAATCTCATAGGATTGTGAGCAACCCTTTACTCCAATATACATTCATGTTTTTATTGTCTATGTGATGCCTTATTACCGAACTAAGTCATGTAAATAAATCTAACATTGGCTTTTATCTTATATACAAATACCACAGTTACTATGTATTTTACAATATATCTATTCTGCAATCGATGGTTGTATTCACAGCGCACAAATACACGCACGAGCAAACAACAAACTATATACAGTGACGGCGTAAGTAGATAACTGTGACGTCATTAGTGAGTCAAAATCAAGATGGCGCTAGCTGTGTTCTTAACATTAATATGAGTTGTTTCTCTAGATTTCAAAATTATATTTTTTATGGACGAAAAGGAAGGGATTTTAAAAATTAATCAACGTTATTCTGTAACTCAGTGTATGGTGATGTTACTTAAACTAAATTAACAATAATTAGCCTTAAGAAGAATGTCGAGTCACGTTTCTTGAAGTTGGAATGAGCGTTTCACGTAGTTTCATATTAAATGCCTCTGAATTAATATTAGCAATACAATAACAACTTCATTAATCTCGAGAATGATTTGTAACGTCATCAAACTTTACTGTACTGAACCAGGGTTAGACGCCCACCAAAGAACCGCGGGAGGAAGATTTGCATTATCCTCCAGACGAGCAAATTTGCATATCTTGCTTTTCTTCCTAAGTAAATGTCAAAATTCACGTTTCAATTTGTGGTTTTGGCTTTTCTTGTAAAAGCCATTGCAAATTTATTTCAGTTCAACCTCCTTCAGTCAGTAATTCCCAAGCCCTAACTCCAAGACCCTTCAATTGATTTTACTTGCGTTAAACGTTTAATGTTAACTTTTACAAATAAGTTGTAATAGACTACCAACATTGAGGAAGGATAACCGTGTGTTGAAGGGCACTACTCAATCCCCTTTCATGCAGTTTTACTGTATAAGGAATGTTCTAATAAAGTATGATAAACGGGCAACCATTGACAAAGTAAATTATGTACAACTACCGAAGATAAAAATGACACCAAGAGTATTATATATACGGTTGTAAAAGTTGATATATCTCAGATATCTTTTATCTTGATTAGATGAATCCCTGGTTTAACATAACCTAAATATCCTAGCAAGACGTAGGGCGATGTAAGGGCATAGCATAATATCACATACCATAGTATAACGTAATCTAACTTAAGAAAGCATAACGTAACCTAACTTAACATACCATAACATAGCGTAGCATACCATACTCTACAAATCTACACATCACGAAGAGGTAACGTCAAATAACATAAACAAAATAGAGTAAATAGCATAACATCGTAAAGTAACCTTACGTAACATAACATGATGTACCCCCAAACACGTATCTTGTATCAATCAATTTCATAGAAGCGACCAGAATTTGAGACTAGAATAGTAAATGTACTGTATCACAGAAAAAGTATTTGATAAGAAAGCTTCTATATGATTACAAATCTACGACAAAGTATTGTGATACAATAGTATATGTAATAAGCTTATTATCGTAATTTAATAAGACTGAAACCACATTAATGGTCTCAAACACACCTCGATAGCAATACAAAGTGAGTGGCTACTCGATTAAAGGAAAAATCAAGCATGTGTGTTTACATATATACGTGTTTAGTTTCTTCACTGACAAAAGAAAGATTTGGTAATGGAAACGCACATCCACGACATAGTAAGTGAAGCTTATCCTTCGTATTACAATTAAGGAAATGAAATGCAAATAGATATATCAATGAAAAACAATATTATACGAGCTAAGCTAAGTAATAACTCTTCAAATGATCATTGCGCTGCTTAATTTTATAGTTATTTCAAAACATGCAGTTTTGACAAAACTTGTGAGATTGACTAAAGTAAGAAAGTCTAATTAGGTTGTAGCGGTATTATTGGAGGGAAATAATGTCACGTTTTGACTTTAGATAGCGAGATTAATTTGCATGTGACAGTGGTTGCATTTTTCATAGTTCTTATGTAAATGTAAGATACTGATGATCAGTTTATACGTAACGCTGCTCATTTGATCAAAGCCACATTCTAGATTTTTTGCATGGTTTTTGTCAAATAAAATATGGAAAACATAAACAGGAACTTCTTGCAATATTTAAATGTCACCTTTGTGGATTTTAGGGCAATGCTGGCTGTCCAGCAATGAAATAAGATTATATACAGTGATCACATTAACCTGTATAAACAGAAATAAATAAATAGATATAGAAAAGGAGGACGTCTTTCTGTAAGTTTGTAGAAACGTTACCAAGGTAACAAGACAAAGGTTAAGTGGTAAAGGAATGAGGTGGTATATTTGAGTGGTTAAAAGTCGACTTGATATTGGTGTATTAACCTGTTGACAAAGGCGTACTCTTAAATGTAGAAATTTACAGAGGCCCCATTAACTCATGATAATAACTTAAACTGTAGCATAATTAACAGATCGATTGTTGTTATTTATAGTGCTTATTGAACTTTTTCTGATTTAATTTCTTTGGTTCCCTGTGTTTGTATAGAAAACCATTAGTATTTGACTGATGACCGCTGAATCGTAGTAAGGTCCGCGGTCATTCTTGTAAGCAACTAATGTCTTAATGTACGATAACTATTAGAGATACAAGATGGTCGACAAAATTGACTTGGTGTTCACTTTGTCGAGATTGATTGTATCCATGGAAACAATTTGTAAACGTGATACTATTTAATGAATAAGGACAAGGCATTTCTGAATAATGCTACTTATGGTGCAATGTATACCGGTGTTTCTTCTTTTTATATCCTCTGTGAAACTTTGTGGTATTGACCAGAGTACTACACGTTATTTACAAAACAACGTTGTGATATATTAGCGTTGTAATGAACATTTTATGTGTGTGCCTGTTTGTTGTCACCGTTATTATGGTTGTACTTTAGTTGCTATCCAAAAGAAAAGAACACAACTCACGCCAGAGTACCTCCGCTGGTTTGCTCCACGTATTGGATTCAGACAAAGCCTCGGGGTCATAAAGAGAGAGTGTGCGCTGTTCCGGGGCCTTCCTCTCGACAGTTTGCTTGCACTCTGGCCCCCCTCACTGATGTAAGGCCTCCTTTGTCTGATCAGGATGATATGTTAAATGTAGGTTATTCTAACTTTCCATCTATATTTGGTCTTCTCTCTTCAACCATACCCAATGGATTGCCATTTCCACAATCTCCTGTAATTTCCTGATGATTGCTGTTGTCTCTCGCTGTTTCAGACCAATCGATAGCAACCACTTTCTTGTTCTCATCCCTATACATCATCCTTATTATGGGTGAACTTTAGTTGTTATCCATCATTTGATATGAACGTTAGGTATGCCTGTGTGGTACGTTTCTGACTTAATCAGTCCAGATCAGTCAAAATTCAGAGAATAGCTCTATTATTTAACCTTAATCGCGATTTTGGCTACATAAAAGCGAGTTTAAAACTTAGTAACATTTCCTATGTAGGATATAAACAATGTATACAAAAATGTACTGCAAGAATTTGGAGGACAGCATCATTATACGGTTAAAATTCGAAAGTATGTACGATGATTATAGTTACAAACAGACCTTTATTTTGATTTCCTCCTTGCTGTTTTTGGCATAAGCTCTAAACAGCCATTGTGGCTAGGTTACTAAACTTTCATCGGAATGGATGACTCTGGACTATTTCTTCACGCACCTCCACTAATTTTAATAGAAGTAGGTATATTGAACATCCCTCTTCCACCTACAACATTTTAAATTCTTTCACCCTCGGAACTCAGTTTCCTTATATGTCCTTATCAATCACCAGGACACCAAAAAGGTTTTGATTCATACCATATCCTTATCAATCACCAGAAATCTATTGTACAAAGGAAACCCCAAAATTCACTATTATCTACTAACGCTTGTGTCTGCTCTTTGCTTTACCAACTATATCTTTTACTCTTCATTTAAAGTTTTTCAATATTCATGCACTGTATTGATATCTTATATGTCCATCACTAAGAACTCTATTACCTTTTAACTAATCTGTAACGATCATTTTGCTGCCCATTTTCCTCTCTGAATATTGATGTCAATCAATGGTTTCCCCGTCATTAACAAGCTCGTCTGAGATTTTTTTTTCTAATATGATTGTCTTGCTCGTTATATGATATGAATCATTCTTTATTCTTTCTTTCTAGCATACAGCTATAAATTTCTTATTGTTTTCTTTCCTCAAAGACTATTTATTTTCCTCTTTCTAGACTTTTTACAGTAAGAAATTCTCGCCTCTCTTCCTCTTCAACAATGGATTCATTTCAGGTACTTTCTTCCCGCCTCTCGCAATTATTTTCTAATTCTTACTTCGTATTTGCTTTTTTCTTAAAGCTGATCTCTTGCTACTGCCTTTATATATTTTGATTCTAATCTATCAATAAATTACAAGCGATAGAGGAGTGTTCATCTGGCTTATCTTCTCTCTGTCAGTCAAGATATCTCTTCGCAGAAAATATAATCGGCCCAAAGCCCTGCCAAAATCCTTAGCCTAGGGCCCCCAACCTAGGGTTTTTAACCACAAGTACGTAACCTAGGATTTGCAACGTAGGGTTTGTAAATTAGGGTTTGCAACCTACGGCATGCAACCTACGGCATGCAACCTACGGCATGCAACCTACAGTTTGCAACCTAGGGTTAGCTACCTGAGGTTTGCAACCAAGGGTTTGCAATCTAGGATTTGCAACCTAGGGATTTTATGATGAGTACAGGATATGTTTGAGATTTCAGAGAGGTTCATGAAGAAAATGGCTGCAGGCTTTTGGTTGAAACCACTATTATGGCTGATTTGGTTCAAAATAGCTTAGGAAGGTAGTATTCATTAGATCCGCGTAAGAAAATTCACTCGTAGTTATGATTATCGTAGTTCAAGTCTTATTTACGTGGCTGGCCTAAAATATATTTGTTGATTAAAGAACTCCGGCAGGTCAGATTAAAAAGCAAGGACGTCCAAGACGCATCGGACGCAAATAGTTGATTCTCTCTTTCCTTGATGTTCAAAATATCTATTTCTGCCATCATTTTTACATAGATCATGAGAGAAAGGGGCATAAAAATCCAAACCACTCCACAGTTCAAAATTACAGGATTTGAACGATTCCCTGTCTAATTATGTGGTGCGTTGACACAACAAGGAAATCCAAGGAATTCACAAGAATATTAATTCACTTTCAATTATAAGTTGTAAGAAACTAGATTTAAAAATCGAATCAAGCTGCAGATAGTAATATTGCTTCACACAGTTCCTTAATTTTTATGGCAAAAGCTAAA
>JAAAKM020000317.1:0-26844 GCA_010016025.2 Alatinidae sp. Z8VKAUB7J3 | reverse complement strand
CGTCGCGCCGCTCGGCCGCCATGGCCGGAACGAACTCGGCGTCGCGCCGCCACAGCTCGCGCACCGCGGCGGTGTCGGCCCAGATGCCGGTGGCGAGCCCCGCGAGGTAGGCGGCTCCGAGCGCGGTGGTCTCGCCGATCTCCGGTCGGTGGACCCGACAGCCGAGCACGTCGGCCTGGAACTGCATCAGGAAGTCGTTGGCGACCGCGCCGCCGTCGACCTTGAGGGTCTCGACCTTCAAACCGGAGTCGGCCTGCATCGCCTCCACGACGTCGAGCGTCTGATACGCCATGCTCTCGAGCGCCGCGCGGGCGACGTGATTGCGGTTCGAACCGCGGGTCAGGCCGACCAGCGCTCCGCGCGCGTCCGGTGTCCAGTGCGGTGCCCCCAGCCCGACGAACGCCGGCACCAGGTAGACGCCGCCGCAGTCGTCGACCGCCCGCGCCATCGCCTCGCTGTCGGGAGCGGCGCCGAGGATGCCGAGCTCGTCGCGCAGCCACTGGATGGCCGCGCCGGCGACGAACACGCTGCCCTCGAAGGCGTACACCGGCTGGAGCGACTCGCCGACCGCGAGCGTGGTGAGCAGGCCGTGCTCGGAGCGACCGAAGGTCTCGCCGAGGTTCAGCACCACGAACGCACCGGTGCCGTAGGTGTTCTTCAGCTCGCCGGGCCGGAAACAGGCCTGGCCGACCAGCGACGACTGCTGGTCACCCACCAGAGAGGCGATCGGGACCCCGGCGAGCACCGACGGCGCTCGCACCTCGCCGTAGACGTGGCTGGCGCCGTGGACCTCGGGCAGCAGCTCGGCGGGGACGCCGAGCGCTTCGAGCAGGGTCGCGTCCCAGGTGCGCTCCCCGATGTTGTAGAGCAGCGTCCGCGAGGCGTTCGTCCAGTCGGTCGCGTGGACCGCCCCGCCGGTCAGGTTCCACAGCAGCCAGCTGTCGACGGTTCCGAAGGCGAGCTCGCCCCGGGCGGCCCGGGCGCGGGCGTCGGGCACCCGGTCGAGCAGCCAGGCCAGCTTGGTGCCGGAGAAGTAGGGGTCGAGCCGCAGCCCGGTCCGGGCGGCGACCTCCGGGCCGAGACCGTCGGCCTCCAGCGCCGCGCAGGCCTCGGCGGTGCGACGGTCCTGCCACACCACCGCCCGGTGGAGCGGCTCCCCCGTGCGGCGATCCCACAGAATGGTGGTCTCGCGCTGGTTGGTGATACCGACGGCCGCGATCGCCGACGGCGTCAGGCGATGACGCTCGACCAGGCGGGTGACGGTGTCCTGCGCGCTCGACCAGATCTCGGCCGGATCGTGCTCGACCCAGCCCGGCTGCGGGTAGTGCTGGCCGATCTCGGCGTACTCGCGGTCGAGCGCCCGGCCGTCGGCGTCGAACAGCATGGTGGTCGTGCCGGTCGTGCCCTGATCGATGACGACGAGATGCCGGCCCGCCATCAGTGGACCGTCCCGGCGTCGTCGTCGAGCGACGGGCCCGCGTCGAGCAGAGGGCGTCGGCCGGCGTAGCCGTCCTCGAGCCGGTGCCAGTGTCCGACCTCGTCCTCGCCGTAGCGCCAGCAGAGCAGCACCACCTCGTTGCCCAGCAGGCAGGGGAAGTCGATCAGGCCGATCTCGGGGCCGCTGCACAGGCAGCCCTGACCCCGGATCGTCTCGATCAGCTCGCCGGCGCGCTCCATCAGCGGATGATCGTCGAGCTCGTGCGCCCCCTCGGCGCGGATGTCCTGGACCGTACGCATCAACTGACGGACCGGCTCCCGCAGCTGCGGCAGCAGGGCGTTGGCCTCGCCGACGGTGAACAGGCGCTCGAACTGCTTGACACCCGACATCGCTCTCCTCGACGGCGCGCCGGACGCGCCGGAGTCTCCATCGTCCTCCGGGGCGTCCGGAGCGGGCGCCTCAGGGAGCCGACGAGCCCGCCGCCGAGGCCGCGGCGGGCAGCTCGACCGCCAGGCTCGCGGCGCCCCAGTGCCCCTCGTATCCGCGCAGGGTCACCTGGATCACGTGTGAGGTTCCCGCAAGCCCGTGCGGGTTCCAGATCCAGGTGAAGGGAAGATAGCCGAGCTCCTCCTCGTACGCGAACACGCCATCGACGTAGAACACCATCTCCGCGCGCTGGTCCGTGATCACCCGCTCGACCTCCGGAGCGGCCGTGACCTGCACGGCCACCGCGTTCGGCGTCACCGCGGTGTAGCCCGGCCCCTCGGCGAGCTGGAGCCGGATGGGGGGATCGTAGCAACGATCGCTGGTGTGCTGGAAGTGGTGCCACATCAGGTGCTGCTGCTCGCCGCGTTCGCGGCGGACGTCGGGGAGGTCGGTGATCCGTCGGACACCATCGCCCCGACCGGTGGTGACGAAGGTATTGCGCGGGAACCGATAGACGATGCCGACGACCCGGAGGTCGGAGTCGATCTTGCCGAGGAAGTTCGTCGCCTCGCTCGCGTCCCAGCCGTCCCAGGTGAGCTCGTTGAGCTGCTCGTGGCGCGGCTCCCAGTCGACCAGCGTACGGATCAACGGACCGGGATCGCCGAGGATCACGCGCAGCCCGACCCGAGACGGTCCCTGCAGGACGTAGCGAATCTCACCGGTCACCTTGTCGAACTGGAGCGCCTCCTCGTCGAGGAAGGTGTCGCGTCCTCGATCGAGGTCCGTGATGTCGTACACGACCGGCTCTCCGTCCTCGTCGCGTCGCGCCTCGATGGTGTAGAAGTAGGCTTCGTCGGGAACGACGCGACCTCGATCGTCGTGCCCGTCCCACACCTCGCGCTGCTCGCCGGCGACACGGGCCTCGTCCGACACCAGCGTCCGCACCAGCCGATCCGAGCCGTCCCAGATGCGGACCGTGATCCGGGCCGGTGCGCTCAGCCGGTACTGAATCGTCCCCTTGCCACCGGCGGTCGGGTCGAAGTGGGTCGGGTGGTTCGAGACGTTCTGGATGGCCAGCCCCACCGGCGCCCCGGCTGGACGGCTCTGCGCCTTCGCCTCCGGACGGGTCTGGGCGGACGGCCGGCTCTGGCTCTGCGCCACCGCCGGCACCGAGGCCGCGAGGAGGACGATCGACAGCTTGGTGATGGCCTTGTGTAGGGTCTTCATGGCGCCCACTCCGCGCCCTTGCAGCGCTTGTCGGTCGGGGTCAAACGCTCCAGCTTCTGGCCGTCGTGACGGACCTTCCAGATACCGAGACCGCCGTCACGGCCGGAGGTGAAGGACAGCCACTTGCCGTCGGGCGACCAGGAAGGCTGGCTGTCGAGCCCCTCGGCTGGCGCGACGGTCCCGATCTCCTTCCCATTCCAGTCCAGCACCCAGATCTCGTAGTCGCCGGAACGGTTCGACGACAGCGCGATCTTGCGGTCCTTCGAGATCGCGGGATCGAAATTGTAGAGACGGTTGACGGTGAGCTGGGTCTCGTCGCGCGAGGTGAGGTCGATTCGGAACAGGTCGTGGTTGTTCTGGCCACGCCCGAACAGGTAGAACAGGTGCTCACCGTCGGCCGACCAGGTGGGATAGTGCTGCAGCCCGTCGCGCGCGGCCAGTCGGCCGAGGTCGCTGCCGTCGGGTCGGACCCGCCACAGGTCGTTGTTGTCGACGCTGTTGCCGGTGCTCACCGAGAAGACGATCCACTCGCCGTCCGGAGAGACCACGGCGTCGGTCATCCCCTCGAGCTGGATCGGAACGCGCTTCTCCTCCTTGGTCTCGACGTCGACGACGTACACTCGACCCGAGTTCAGGTTGTAGAGGATGCGCTTTCCGTCGGGGAACCAGGAGACCCGCAGCTTGTCGCCGGGCTCCTCGGTGAGGATCTCGGACGCCGAGCCGTCGGCATTCATCACCGCCACCTGCCAGAACGGGGCGTCGAACTGAAGGTAGGCGATCTTCCCGTCGGCAGCTCCGATGCCGCCCCCCCCGAGCACGCACGTCGCGAGGACGGCCGCGCACGCTCGCCCGATCGTGTTGCCGCTGAGCATGGCTCTCCAACCGCGCAACCCCGGAGGGCGCGCTCAGGGAGCGTCGGCCCGGGCCGACGCCCGAATCCGTTCCTGTCCGTGTCCGCCCCCGACCCGGCCGACTCGCGACCGACGTCGGGGGAGAGCGAGGACCGCCGACGAGCGCCGTGCCTCGACCCGGCGCTCGTCTCGGCGACGTCAGTTCAAGAACGTGATCACCCCGAATCGGGTCTCGGACCTCCCCGTCGTGGGGTTGCTCGCCTGGACGGTGAAGCTCCACGGCCCCTCCGCCTCGCTCACCGCCAGGTTCCCGAACGGGTCGGCCGCATCGACCGCGTCCCATTCCACCGACTGGTCGCCGGCCGCCTGCAGCTCGCCGTCGACCAGCTTGAACGCCCCCGCCGCGTCGGGATCGTAGATCCCGGGCGGCAGAACCGCCACCGTCACCACCGCATCCTGCCCCAGGGTGTACTCCAGGTCGGTCACCTGGCCGTAGCTGAAGTACACCTGGTAGGGATCCGAGGCGAGCGTGATGATCTCGGGCGTGTCGCCCTCGGTGATGATGTGGTGCGGGCGCAACGTCGTCGGCGGGTCGAAGAAAACGCTCACGTTCTGCTCGACGAGGCTCTTGTCCGGGCGACGTCCGTCCCAGATGATGGTGTGGACGCCGACCTCGAACGGCTCGCGGTCGACCACCTGGAATCCGGTCTCCCCGCTCGGGGTGACGGTCATCCGTACGCGACCTCCGGTGGAGACGTTGAGGTCGATCGACCAGAACTCGTTCTGGTACGGGTTGTAGTTCGGCGGAATCGTGCCGCTGTTCGCTCCGACCGCCTGGCCGGTGGTCGGGTCGTACACGTCGGTCCGTCCTCCGCCCCCGACGGCCGACAGCACGTAGACGTACGCCTCGTCCGGCACCACCACACCGCCGTCGTCGCGCCCGTCCCAGGTGACGCCGTAGCGCCCCTCGGTGGCGTGATTCTGGGAGAAGGTGCGCAGCGCCGGCCCGGCCGCTCCGTCCTGCTCGCCGTAGATGGTGACGGTCACGTCCGCGGCCTTGTTGATGCTGTAATCGATGTCGACCATCTCGCCGAGGTGACCGTTGATCCGACGGTCCGACACCTCCACCTGACCGAGCACCAGGTTGTCGAGCACCACGAACACCTCGTCGACGGCGCTGTTGCCGGCGATGTCGGTCGAGGTCAGCCGGAGCGTGTAGTTGGTGTTGACGATCGGCTCGACCTCTTCGGTGTCGTTCGTCACCCAGGTCTCGAGGACGTCGTCGGTCACCGGCGTGGTGACGGCGCTCCCGACGTTGGTCAGGCTGGACGGGTTCGGACCGAGCCCGAACTGCAGCAGGTAGTCCTGGAAGTTGCCGTCCGGGTCGTCGGCCGTACCGATCACGTCCAGCTCCCCGAACACCTCGTCGTCCTCGGCCGGTGTGGTGATGCTCGCCACCGGCGGCGTCAGGTCGAGGATGGTGGTCGCGGTGTCGAGCAGGACCATGGCCCCGTCCTGCATCGCCTCGAGAGAGAACGTGTACACGCCCTCCGGGGCGACCGTGGCCCCGTCGACGAGGGTGCCGTCCCAGGTCTCGGTCACCGAGCCGCCGCTGCCGGCGAACGACTTCACCGGCGCTCCGAGATCGTCCTGGACCTCCAGCGTCCAGTCCGCCGGCAGGCTCAGCGTGGCGGTGACCGTCACCTCGTCCTTCACGCCGTCGGCGTTCGGACTGAAGGCCGGCTGGTCGGCGTCGAGGCTGTTCAGCGACAGGATCAGGCTGCCCAGGTTCACCACCGCCTGCTCGTCGAGGTCGTTGTTGACCAGCAGACGCACCTGATAGGTACCCGAGGTCAGGTTGCTGGTGTTCCAGGTCCCGAGCGTCGCGTCCATTACCTCGGTGGCGGCGTTGTTGACGATGTTCGAATAGCTCGACGGGAACAGGCCGGTGCCGAACTGGAGACTGTAGGTGGTGAACCCACCCATCTCGGCGCTGCCGACGACGTCGATCTGCGAGCCGACCTCGAACACGTCCAGGTGCAGGATGTTGTCGATCTCGGCGACCGGCAGGGTGGAATCGATGCCCACCGTGCCGCGCGCCGCGACCACCGGTGCGCCGCTGCCGGTGCCCGCCCCCGACAGCCGGAACGAGTAGTCACCGTCCGGCAGCACGCCGCCGACCGCGTCGAGGCCGTCGAAATCCTGCACGAGATCGAGGTCCGTCCCGGAGAAGGTGCGCACCACGCCGCCGACGTTGTCGAGCACCTCCAGGGTCCAGGCGGTGGACTCGACGAAGCTCGCGAAGTAGCGCGTCCGCGAGCTGGATACGAAAGCGGGCGTGGTCTGAAACAGGTCGGTGATGTAGTCCTCACCGGTGATGGTGTCGGGAGAGGCCTCGAGCCACGGGCTGAAGACGACGTTCGTCGTGACCGCTTGCCCCGCCCCGGGCCCCTCGCCGGACGGTCCATCGACGTCGCCCCACCAGTTCAGTCGGGCGTCGATCCGGTCGCTTCCGGTCTGGCTCAGCCCGCCGAGCGTGTTACCGGTCACGTGGTTGTGCCGTAGGACGGCGCCGGTCGATCCGGTCGCCGTCTCGATGCCGTAGCCGGCGTTGTCCTCGAACCGGCTGAAGCTCACCGTCGGTGTCGACGACACGATCTCCATGCCGTTGCCGGAGCCGTTACGGAAGGTGCAGTTCTCGAAGGTCGGAGCGGCGCTCGTCACGTAGACGTTGGTCGCGAGACTTCCGTCACCGGCGTACTCGACCGTCACCCACTCGAGGCGGGTGACGGCATCCAGGGTGCCGCTGTCGAAGCGCAGATGGGTCCAGTCACCCGCCGCCGGGGTCTCCTGGGACGAGGTGAACACGATCGGCTCGAGCTCGGTACCGATCGCCGACAGTCCGCCCCGGGTGCTGCCCGAGGCGATCCGCATCACGGTGGCCGGGTCGAACTCGATGGTGACGCCGGGAGCGACGGTCAACGTCGGCTCGGCGGCGTTCGCGACCGTGACCGTGCCCGACACCACGCGATACGGCACCCCGACGTCGGCCCACAGGGCGTCCTCCACCAGAGTCTCACCGAGCAGCTCGACACGACAGTCCGCGGACGGGTCCTGGAACGTGTTCGCTCCCATGTCGTCGGCGGTGTCGGCACCGATCCGGACGATCGGGAGGGCACCGCTACAGAGGAAGACGTTGCCGGTGATCGACGGCCTCCCGGCCTCGGAGGCCGAGAACACGCCCGTGTCGATGGTGTTCCCCAGCAGGGTCGCCTCCGAGGTGGAGGAGAAGTAGACCGCGTAGTCGGCGTTGTTCGAGAACGTCGTCCCGTCCACCGTGAACCGACTGGTGCCGACACCGTAGACGCCGTAGCTGCCGTTGTCGGCGATCGTGCAGTCACTGACCGTGGTGGCCGTGTCGTCCAGGCGCATGCCGTAGACCAGCGAGTGCTGAATGGTGCAGTTGCTGATCGAGAAGTCGCCGTCGTCCGAGTAGACGTTCGCCTGGCTCGAGCCTCCGTACTCGACCACGACGTGATCGAGCACCGTGCTCGCCGACGTGCCGTCGTTGAAGAACAGTCCCTTCCACTGCCCCGGAGCCGGCGCGGCGACGTCGGACGTGGTGAACACGATCGGCTCGGCCGGCGTGCCGATCGCCACCAGCGCCCCCTGCACGGTGTTGCCCGCGACGTCGATGCCCAGCCCGCTCTCGAACCGGAGCTCGGTGCCGGCGGTCAGGGTCAGTGTCGACGGGTCGACGGCGGTCAGGAGCACGTCCAGATCGGCCTCGGTGATCTGGTACGGAACCCCCGGGTTCGGCCAGAGCTGGTCCTCGCCGATCGAGTCGCCTTCCACCAGGACGACGCTGGTGACGTCGGTATCCTCGAACACGTTGCCGCTGAGCTGCGGCACGGCGTCGGTCGGAACGCGCAGCCAGAAGCCGTCGGCGTAGCTCTGGAACGTGTTGTTCTGGACGGTCAAGTCGTAGCTCTTGTCGGTGAAGAAGGCACCGTGCTCGAAGGTGTTGCCCTGCAGCACGATCGTGCCCCCGCCGCTGGTGGCGGTGTAGTTGACGTCGTAGTCGGCGTTGCCGACGAAGGTCGAGTCGGTGATCGTGGCATCGCTCGGGTTCGTCGTCGCGTAGACGCCGTGCAGCGAGCTGTTCGAGAACGTCGAGTCCGAGATCGTCGGGCCGGCACCGATCAATCGGACCGCGGCACTGTTCGCCTGGCCGGCATAATCGACCGTGACGAAGCTCAACGACGACTGGGCGTCGTCCGTCCCGTTGGCGAAATAGATCCCCTCCCACTGGCCGGGAGCCGGCGCCGCGTCGCTGGTGGTGAGCACGACCGGCTCGGAGGCGGTGCCGGCGGCCACCAGGGCGCCGGACTGGTTCGTGCCGTTGGCCACGTACAGCCCCCGGCCGGAGTCGAACCTCACGGTCAGACCGGCCGCCAGCGTGAGCACCGGAGTCGAGGTCGTGCTACCGACGTTGATGTCGGCGCCCGGGGAGCTGACCACCCGGTACGGGAACTGGAAGGCCGGCCAGGTGAGCGACTCGTCGACGGTCTCACCGATCACCTCGATGACGCTGGTCTCGTCGGTGTCGTTGAACACGTTGGTGCCGAACGCGAGGCTCAGATTGCTCAGCCCCAGCCGGAGGAAGCGGTCGGTGTTGTAGTTGTTGAACGTATTGCCCGACAGGGTCGAATCCCCCGTCGCGCTCTCGAAGAACACGCCGCTGTTGAACGTGTTGTTCGTGATCTGGGCGTTGACCTCGTCCTCGAAGTACAGGTCGAAATCGGCGTTGTCGGTGAACACGCTGCCGTCGATCAGCGGATCCGACGGGCTGTTCGAGGCGTAGATGCCGTACACGCTGCTGTGTCGGATCACGGAGCTCTGAATCGACGGCGCCGCCGTCACGATCCTCACGTTCGACGAGTTCGTCTGGCCACCGTACTCGACGACCGCGTTCGACAGGATCGAGGCGCCGTCGTCGGTCCCGTTGCCGAAGTAGATTCCAGGCCAGTCTCCCGCCGTCGGCGTCTCGGCGCTGCTGGTGAACACGATCGGGTCGACCCCGGTGCCGACGGCCGACAGCCCACCGTTCTGACTGGACGACGAGGCGACGTACAGCCCGGTCCCCGAGTCGAACAGCATCTCGGTGCCCGCGTCGATGGTGAGGATCGGCGTGCTGTCGCTGCTCTGCACGTCGACCCGCCCGAGCACGTGGAAGGGCATCGCGAAGTTGGGCCAGGTCCGCGACACGGTGATCGTCTCCCCCAGCAGCTCGATCAGGCTGGTGGCATCCAGGGCCTGGAAGACGTTGGTGCCGAAATCGGCGTCGATGCTGGCCGCGCCGATGCGCAGGAAATGGTCGGTGTTGTAGTCCTGGAACAGGTTCCCGGTCACCACCGGATCGCCCCCGGCGTCGTCGAAGTAGACGCCGGTGGCGAACTGGTTGCCCGTGATCTGGGCGTTGCTCGTGCCGTCGATGTAGACGTCGTAATCGGCGTTGGCGTCGAACGTCGTCGAGTCGATGACCGGCGAGCTGGTGGCGCTCGCACCGTAGACCCCGTACACCGAGCTCTCCCGGATGGTCGAGTTGGTGATCGTCGGGCCCGATCTCTGGAGCCGGACGTTGGCGCTGTTGGACTGGCCACCGTACTCGACCACGACGTTGTCCAGCACCGAGGTGGCGTTGTCCCAGCCGGAGTCGAAGTAGAGGCCGAACCAGTCACCGGGAGCCGGCGTCTCACGGTTCGAGGTGAAGGTGATCGGCTGGGCCGGCGTGCCGTCGGCGATCAGAGTACCGAGCTGCACGCTACTGGTGGTGCTGATGAACAACCCGACGGACGAGCCGAACTGGAGCGTCGATCCCGGCTGAATGGTCAGAGTCGTCGGCTCCTCGGCCGTGTCGCCCCGCACGGTGACGCTGCCGGAGAAGAAGTCGTAGGGGAAGCCGAGGTTCAACCACTGAGCATCTTCGGTGAGCGTCTCGCCGCGCACCTCGAGCACGGCGTCGGCGCCGACGCCGTTGAACACGTTGCCGACGAACGAGCCGAGAGAGCTCGCATCGAGTCGGATGTAGTGATCGGCGTAGTCGTCGAAGGTGTTGTTCTGAATGACCGAATCGCCCGCGGTCGAGTCGATGAACAGACCGTTGGTGAACCCGTTGTTCGCGATCACGGCCTCGGTCGTTCCGCCGCTCGCCAGGAAGACGTCGTAGTCGGCGTTGTTCGAGAAGGTGTTGGTCTGCAGAGTCAGCCCGGCCTCGTTCGACGAGCTGTAGACCCCGTAGACGCTGCTGTCGCTGATCTGGCAATTGGTGATCGTGGCGGCCGAGATGTCGAACCGGACGTTCGCGTTGTAGGTCTGACCGGCGTACTCCACCGTGCAGTTCGACAGACTGTTGAGGTCGTTGTCGCTGCTCCGATCGAAGTAGATGCCGCGCCAGTCGCCGGCCGACGGCGTGTCCTCGTTCGAGGTGAACACGATCGGCAGCGCGACGGTGCCGTTGGCCACCAGGGCGGCCTTGTCGTTGGCGCTGGTGGTACCGATGCGCAGGCGGACGTCGTCGAACTGGAGGCGGGTCCCCGGCTCGATGGTCAGGGTCGCCGGCAGGAAGCTGTTGCCGTAGACCTCGACGTCGCCCGAGACGAAGGCGTACGGGAAGCCGAGGTTGAGCCACTGGGCGCTGGTGTCGAGCCGCTCGCCCAGCACCTCGATCACGGCATCGACCGAAGCGCCGTTGAAGTTGTTGCTGCCGACCTCGGCGAGGTCCGCCGCTCCGACGCGCAGGAAGTGATCGACGTAGTCGTCGAACGTGTTGCCGCTGATGGTCGGATCGCCGCCGGCCAGCCGGAAGAAGATGCCGTTGGTGAACGTGTTGCCGGTGATGATCGCGTTCGAGTTGTCGTCGACGTAGATGTCGTAGTCTTCATTGCCCTCGAACACGTTGTCGATGATGTTCGGGCTCGACGTCGAGACGTCGATCCGGATGCCGTCGTCGCCGCTGAAGCGGATGATGCTGTTGCGGATGGTCGGCTCCGACTGATCGACGACGATGTTGGTGGTGGTCGTCGTCCGGCCGGCGTACTCGACGATGACGTTGTCGAGTACGCAGAGCTGGTCACGGATGCCATCGTCGAAGTAGATCCCCTCCCAGCCACCGGGAGAGGGGGTCTCGGCGTCCGAGGTGAAAGTGATCGGCTCCGCCTCCGTACCGATCGCGCGCAGCACGTTGTCGACGTGGAGCTGCGAGGTGCTGCTGAACTCGATGGTGACTCCGGGGTCGACCCTCATCGCGGCCGGGAACGTGTCGCTGCCGCCGTTGACGACCACATCGCCGGAGAATACGTGGTACGGAATGCCGACGTTCGCCCAGCGCGACGGCCGGTCGATGGTGGCGCCGTAGACCTCGATGCGGGTGTCGGCGTCCTCGCCCTCGAAGGTATTGAAATTGACCAGCTGCTGAACGTCGGTCGCCCGAACCCTGGGATTGAAGCCGGCGAGCGCCGAGAAGGTGTTACCGGTCATCTGTCGGGTGCCGCCGACGTTGTTCTCCAGGTAGATCCCGTGCTCGATGCTGTTGTCGGTCAAGCGTGGCGAGATCGACCCGCTGGTCCCGTCGAGGAAGATGCCGTAATCGCCGATGTTGGTGAGCACGTTCGAGCTCACCGCAGCCTGGGTCTCACGGTCGAACAGGATGCCGTAGCGGCCGACGTCGTCGATCGTATTGCCGACGATCTGGGGCGAGCCATCCGGGTCGGAGGCGACGCTGATGCCGTCCTGGTCGACGCCCTGGATGGTGCTGTTCAGGATCGACGGGTCGGTGCCGTTGCTGCCCGACAGCCGGATGCCGTTGCGGCTCGACTCACGGCAGGTGAAGTTCTGGACCAACGGCGCCGAGTCCTCGATGATCAGACAATCAGTATTCGCGGCTCCGGCGAATTCGATCGTGACGTGGTCGAGCACCGTGGTGCCGTCCACCGATTGCTGGTCGATGAACATGCCCTGGATGTCGCCGCGGGCCGGAGTCTCCTGGGAGGAGGTGAACACGATCGGGTCGACCGCCGTACCGACCGCGATCAGCGCACCGAGGCTGGTGTTGTCGCCGACCAGGATCCGGCCGTCGGTGTTCATCTCGAAGATGGTGCCGGCCTCGATGGTGATGACGGCGGGCACCTCGGTGTCCCCGACGATCAGGATGTCGGTGGTGTTCACCATTCGGTAGGGCAGCCCCGTATCGAGCCAGGTACCGCTCTCCCGCACCGTCTCGCCGAGCACCTCGATGAAGGTGTCGTCGAGCGCGCCGGTGTACGAGTTGCCGGCCATGTTCACCAGGCTGGAGGCGTCGACCCGGACGCCGAGCCCACTCGCGTAGCTCTCGAACGTGTTGCCGGTGATCGTCGCGGTGCCCGTGGTGGTGTCGAGCCGCAGGCCGGTCGGCATCGTATTGCCGTCGACGGTGATTGCGTGCGGCGTGCTCGAGCTCGAGAACAGGTCGTAGTCGACGTTGCCCGAGAAGGTATTGCCGCTCACCAGCGAGGTCGACTCCTGAGTGCCGGTGAAATAGACGCCGTAGCGGTTACTGTTGCGCAGGGTGGAGTTGACGATCGTCGGCGACGCGTTGTCGATCTGGACGTTGGCGTTGCGCACCGTGTTGCCGGCGTACTCGACGACGACGTTGTCGAGCACGCTGGTGCCGTCGACCGTCGAGTCGTCGAACAGGATCCCGTCCCAGTCGCCTGGAGCGGCGGGAGAGGCGCTCGAGGTGAACACGATCGGGTTGCCGCCAGTGCCGACCGCCACCAGCGCTCCGAGTTCGGTCGAGCCGCCGACGTTGAGGCCCGCGCTGGCGTCGAACCGCAGTTCGATCCCGGCCCCGAGGGTGAGGGTGACGGCGGTGTCGGCCGTGCCGCGCACGAACACGTCACCGAGAACGACCAGATCGAGGCCGCCGTCGGGCCAGGTGGCGTCCGCGTCGATGGTGTCGGCCAGAACCTCGAGCAGGGCTCCCGCGCTGGCGTCGTTGGTGTTGGAGTTCAGGAACTCACCGACGTCGTCCGCGCCGAGGCGGGCCGGGAAGGCGTCGTAGTTGGTGAAGGTGTTGCCGGTGATCGTCGCATCTCCGACTCCGGAGTCGAAGAAGATGCCGTTGGAGACGGCATTGTTCGTGATCACGTGATCCATCGGGGTGAGGGTCTCGTTCACCCGGATGCCGTGGGCGCCGGTGTCGGTGATCACGTTGCCATCGATGACCGCGGCGCCGGTGTTGTTGGCCCGGATGCCGTTGTCGTCGACGCCGGTGATGGTGTTGTCGGCGATCGTCGGCGAAGCGTTCGAGCCGCTGATCAGAATGCCGTAGACGCTCGACTCGCGGATGGTGCAATCACGAATGGTCGGCGAGCTGCTCGTGATCTCGACGCCGCTGTTGGTGCGACCGATGTACTCGACGGTCACGTGCTCCAGCCGGCTGTTCGGCTCGGATCCGGCGCCGAAGTCGATCCCTTCCCAGTCTCCGCGCGCGGGGGTGGCGAGCAGACTGGTGAGCAGGATCGGCTCCAGAGCGGTCCCGGCCGCGATCAGGCCGGCCGACTCGTTGGTGCCGGTGGCGACGAAGATGCCGCTGGTGTCGTCGAAGGCGATCGTGACGCCCGGGTCGATCGTCAGGATGGCGGGGCTGCCGACCGAGCCGTTGAGGTCGAGGTCGCCGCTGACCACCTCGTACGGAAAGCCCAGGTTCGGCCAGGTCGCGCTCGCGTCCATGCCCTCACCGAGCACCTCGAGAGCCGAGCTGGCGTCGGTGCCGTTCAGGGTGGCGGTGGCCAGGAAGCTGCCGACGAGGTCGGCCGGCAGCCGCGACGGCTGGGCGGAGTACAGCTCGACCGTGACGTTCGACACCACCGGCGAGCCGGTGGTCGTCTCGAAGTGGACGCCGCGCTCGATGGTGGCGTTGGTCAGGGAGGGCGAGCTCGTGCCGGCCACCCGGAAGCCGCTGTCGCCGACCGACGAGACGGTCAGCTCGTCGAAGGTCGGGTCGGCGTCGTCCACCCGCACTCCGAAGCGCGCACAATCGGTCGCCACGACGTCCTGGAAGGTGGCGTGCGAGTCGGTCTCGAGGTGGATACAGTCGTTCAGGCTGCCGCCGACGGTGGCGTTGTCGATCGACGGCGCGGCGGCGTTGAACCGGAGCGAGCCGCCGCTCGACGAGCCGGCGTACTCGACGATGACGTGGCTCAGGACGGTCGTCGCATCAAGGGTGCCGTCGTCGAAGACGATACCGTTCCAGTGGCCGTCGAGCGGGAAGGTGGCGTTGCCGGTGAACCGGATCGGCTGGGCCGGCGTGCCGACCGCCACCAGGGCTCCCTTGTCCGCTCCGGCAGCGATCTCGAGCTCGGTGCCGTTGTCGAAGCGCACCTCGACACCCGGCTCGATGGTGAGCGTGACCGGAGTGGTCGAGTCGAACGGGCTGGTGTCGCCGTAGACCTGCACGTCGGAGGTCACGACGTAGGGGCTGCCAGCGAGGGTCCAGGTCGTGTCCTCGCTGATGTGGCCGCCCACCTCGGTCTGGGCGCGTGCGACGTTGCCGAGTCCGCACACGACCGCCAGGGCCAGTCCGAGCCCTACTGCACGAGCTCCTCGCGTTCTGGTCATGAAAGGTTCCCCCGCACTTGCGCGCCGGAAGCGCACGTGGACGATGCGCGGCGGAGGGCTGGGTCGGCCTCCGCACCGCGAGATCGCCCTGTCCAGACGTCGGCAAGGCTCGCGCTGGGGGCCCCATAAGCTGGCGCCTTTCAATCGCTTACGGGAGAAAGCCCCGAGGGACGAGACCGTGCCATCCGACCGGTGGACGCACCACAACGGTGCGGGGCATGACCGCCGGCCGGAGCCAGGTGACCGGCCTAGATTCTACCCCGGGTAGAAATCAAGTCAACAGGGGTTTTCGGGGCCCGGCTCTCCCCGGGCGGTCGGCGGGAGTCCGGACGAGACGGGAGGCCCGGCGACCTCCGTCCCGCCCGGTGACTCGCCGGTCAGTTCTGCACGTTGATGACCCCGTATCGGAGGTCGCTGCGACCGCTCGTCGGGTTGGTCGCCTCGACGACGAAGCTGTACGCCCCCTCGAGCTCCGAGAAGGCGAGGTTACCGTCCGGGTCGTCGGCCTGCAGGGCGTCCCAGGAGACCAGGTGATCACCGGCCCCCTGGAGCTCGGAGTCGACCAGGACCACCGCCGACGGGTCGGCCGGATCGTAGATTCCGGCCGGCACGACCGTCACCGTGACCACGGCATCCTGGGAGAGGGTGTACCCGAGGTCGGTCACCTGTCCGTAGCTGACCGACATCAGGTACGGGTCCGAGCTCAGCGTGACGATCTCCGGCACGTCGCCCTCGGTGAGCACGTGGTGCGGGCGGAGCGTGGTCGGCGGATCGAAGAACACGTTCACGCTCTGCTCGACGATCGAGCCGTCCGGCCGTCGGCCGTCCCAGTAGACGTCGTGGACCCCGACCGTGAACGGCTCGCGGTTGACCACCTGGAAGCCCGGCTCCCCGCTCGGGGTGACGGTCATCCGGACGCGGCCGCCGGTCGAGACGTTGAGGGCGATGGTCCAGAAGTCGTTCGTGTACGGGTCGTAGCTGCCCGGGATCGAGCCGCTGTTGGCACCGGTCCCCCGACCGCCCGACGGGTCGAATCGATCCGACCGCCCTGCTGCTCCACTCGCGTCGAGGACGTAGACGTAGGCCTCGTCCTCGACCACCACGCCGCCGTCGTCACGTCCGTCCCACAGGAACTGGTACTCCCCGCCGTCCGGGACGGTGGTCGCGATCGAGCGCACCGGCGTCCCCGCCGAGCCGTCGGCCTCCGGGTAGATGGTGAGGGTCACGTCGGCCGGCTTGTTGACGCTGTAGTCGACCGCCAGCACCTCGCCGAGGGTCGGGTTGAACACCTCCTGGCTGCGCTCGACGCTACCGAGCAGCAGGTTGTCGAGCATCACCAGGACGGAATCCGTGGCCGTGTTACCGGCGGTGTCGTTCGCGGTGAGCCGAACCAGGTAGTTGCCGTTGACGACGATCTCGCCCTCTTCATCGTCGTTGGTGTCCCAGGTGCCGAGCACGTCGTCGGTCACCGGCGAGGTGACGGCGCTGCCGATGTTCGACAGCGTGATCGGAGTCGGCCCGATGCCGAACTCCAGGATGTAGTCCTCGAAGTTGTCGTTCGGGTCCTCGGCCGTGCCGACGATGTCGACGGACGACCAGGCCTCCCCGCCGTCGGTCGGGTCGGTGATCGCCGCGGTCGGCGGCGTGACGTCGATCAACGTCTCGACGGAGCTCGAGACCGGCTCTCCAGTCACCTCGTCGACGGTCTCCAGCACCAGCGTGTAATCACCCTCCGGAGCGACGGTCGTACCGTCGGCGAGAGTGCCGTCCCATACCTGCTCCACCGCCGAGCCATTGCCCGCGAAAGTGCGCACGACGGCATCGAGCTCGTCCCGCACCTCGATCGTCCAGTCGCTGGCGACCGACAACGTCGCCGTCGCCGTGACGTCGTCCTTGGCACCGTCGGCGTTCGGACTGAACGCGCTGCGATCGACCGCCAGACTGTTGATCGCGAGGATCAGGCTGCCGAGCTGCACCACCGTCTGCTCGGACATGTCGTTGTTGACCAACAACCGCAGCGCGTAGGTACCGCTGTCGAGACCGTTGGTATTCCACGTCCCGAGGACGTCGGCCATCACCTCGGTACTCGATCCATTGACGATGTTGGTGAACGAGGTCGGGAACAGGCCGGTGCCGTACTGCAGCGAGTAGGTGGTGAAGCCCCCCATCTCGGCACTTCCGAGGACGTCGATCTGCGAGCCGACCGAGTAGACGTCGAGATGGATGATGTTGTCGATCTCACCCACCGGCAGGGTCGTGTCGATGGTGACCACGCCGGTGGCCGCCGGCATCGGCTCGGCCATGGAGATCGACGACGCGCTCAGGACGAACGTGTAGTCGCCCTCGACCAGGTCGATCGCGAGGTCGTCCCGGCCGTCGAAGTCCTCCTGCAGCATCGCCCCGGAGCCGCTCAGCGTCCGAACGACGCCGCCTCCCGAGTCGACGACGTCCAGCGTCCAGGTCGCGTCTTCGGAGAACTCGCCGAAGTAGCGGGTGCGCGATCCGGGTGCGAAGGCCGCCGTCGTCTGGAGCAGCTCGGTGGCGTGAAACTCCTGCGCGAGTGGGTCGAACTCGTCGCGTAGCCACGGGCTGAACACCACCGCTCCGAGCAGAGCCTGCCCCGACCCGGCCGCATCACCACCCGGTCCGTCGGCAGCGCCCCAGTAGTTCAGGCGGCCGTCGATCGTCTGGCTCGAGGTGCTGTTGATCGCCCCCGAGACGTTGTCGACGAACCGGTTGTGGCGCAGCACCGGGTTGGTCGACGACTCGGCGCGCAGGCCGTAGCTGGCATTGTCCGAGAAATCACAGAAGGTGACGTCGGCATTGGCGCTCACCAGCCGCAGACCGTGGGCGGAGCTGTGCCGCACCGTGGTCCGCTTCAACGCCGGGCGGGCGCTCGAAGCGTAGACCCCGGCGCTGTTCGCCGCGCCGGCGTACTCCACCGTCACCCACTCCAGCCGCGCCGTCGCGTCGACCGTGCCGGAGTCGAACTGGACGCCGTCCCAGTCTCCGGCAGCCGGAGTCTCGGCCGAAGAAGTCAGCAGGATCGGCTCCGCCTCGGTGCCGATGGCCACGATCGAGCCCTGACTGCTGCTGTTGCCGGCCCGCAGCCGCGTGCCGGAGTCGAACTGGATCTCGATACCGGGCTCCAGCGTGAGCGTCGAGGAGACCGACGAGCTGTTGTAGGCGTGGACGGTTCCGGAGATCACCTGATACGGGAAGCCGAGGTCGGTCCAGGTCGCATCCGAAGACAGCTGCTGCCCGATGATCTCCAGCCGGGTCTCGGGAACCACGCCGTTGTACACGTTCGAGCCCATCTGCTCGACCGTGTCGGCTCCGACCCGAATCGGGAACGCCCCGTCGAGGTCGAAGGTGTTGCCGGTCACCGTCGGCGTGCCGCCGGAGGTGGTGAAGAACAACCCGCCGTCCATCACGTTGTCGGTGATCGACGCGTTCGACGTGGTGGTGAACAGCACCGAGTAGTCGCCGTTGCCGGTGATGGTGTTACCGTCGATCACCAGGTTGCTGCTGCCATCGTCCCAGATGCCGAAGGTGGCATTGTCGACGATGGTGGAGCTCTCGATCGTCGCCTTGCCCGCGTTCGAGCGGATCCCGCGACCGCTGGAGTTCCGGATCGTGACGTTTCGGAGCACCGGAGAGGAAGACTGGATGCGGACGTTCGCGCCGTCCTCGGTACCGCCGTACTCGACGATCGCATGCTCCACGACGGTGGCGAAGCTGGTCGCCGCCCGGAAGTCGACGCTCTCCCATTGACCGGCGGCGGGAGCCACGATGTCGGCGGTCGTGAACACAATCGGCTCGGCCGGGGTCCCGACGGCGATCAGTCCACCCTGCCGGCTGGCGTCGGCGATGTTGAGGCCACGGTCGGTCTCGAAGCGGATCTCGACGCCCGGCTCCAGGGTGAGGTCGGCCGAGGTGATCCCGTCCTTGAACACCGTGATGTCGCGCTCGGTCACCTGGTAGGCCGGCCCCTGGTTCGCCCAGGTCGCGGTCTCGCCGAAGGTGTTGTTTCCCTCGACCAGGATGATGCTGGTCTCGTCGATGCCCTCGAACACGTTGCCGGACATCAGCCCGACCATCTCCGCCGTCAGTTTCACCCAGAAGCCGTCGGCGTAGGTCTGGAAGGTGTTGTCCTCGATCAGCGCGTCGACGTCGTCGAACCAGGCCCCGTGTTCCAGGGTCGAGCCCCGCAGGGTCGGTGTCGCCGGGGTGGTCTGGCCGGCGTCGAAGAACACGTCCCAGTCGGCATTGCCGGTGAACGTGCAGTCCTCGATCGTCGCCGAGGTGGCGCCCGACGAGGTGACGGTCGCCCGGATGCCGTACTGCGAGCTGTTCGAGATGGTGCAGTTACGGATGGCCGGTGACACACCATTGAGGCGGATGCCGGCGAGGTCGGTCTGGCCGGCGTAGTCGACCACGAAGTGCTCCAGCACCGACACGTCGTTGTCGTTGCCGATGCCCATGCCGATGCCTTCCCAGTCGCCGGGCGCCGGCGTGTCGGAGCTCGAGGTCAGGATCACCGGCTCCTCGGCCGTGCCGGAGATGATCAGGGCGCCGAAGTCGTTACTGGAGAAGGCGACCTGCAGCTGTCGACCGCTATCGAAACGGATCTCGGTGCCCGCCTCGATGGTGAGCAAGGGCGTGGAAGTGGTGCTGGTGACGTTGATGTCCGCGCCGGTGTCGCTCACCACTCGGTAGGGGAACTGGAACGCCGGCCAGATTTGCGACTCGGACAACGCCTCGCCGATGACTTCGATGACGCTAGTGGCATCGGTGTCGTTGAAGACGTTGGTACCGAAGTCCAGGTCGACACTGCTGGCGCCTATGCGCAGCATGTGGTCGGTGTTGTAGTCGTTGAAGGTGTTGCCGGAGATCGAGGGGTCTCCAGTGGCGGTGTTGATGCGCAGGCCGTTGTGGAACACGTTGTTGGCGAACACCGGATTGCCGTTGAAGTCGGACGCCACGAACACGTCGTAGTCGGCGTTGTCCTCGAACCGACATCCGTCGATCACCGGATCGGTCGACCGGCTCCCAGTGTTGGTGATGTAGAGTCCGTAGAGCAAGCTGTCGCGCACGACGCAGTTGGTGATCGTCGGGGCGGCGCTGTTGAAGCGGATGTTGGCCATGTCGTCGCCGTTACCACCGTACTCGACTACGAGGAAATCGAGCGCACTGAGTACGGCGTCGGTGCCGTCGCCGAACACCAGCCCCTCCCAGTCGCCCGGCGCCGGGGTCTCGCTCGCACTGGTCAGCACGACCGGATTGTCGACCGTCCCCTGGACCACGAGAGCTCCAGCATCGCTCGAGCCGGTCGAGATGCGCAGAGCACCGCCGGTGGTCGCGAACTGCATCTCGACCCCCGCCTCGAGCGTCAGTACGGGTGTGACGCTGGTGCTGAACACCTCGACGTCGCCACTCACCACCCGGTACGGGATCGGCAGCCCGGGCCAGGTACGCGACTCTCCCCAGGTCTCGCCGCTGATCTCGACCACGGCGTCGGCGTCACGGTTGAGGAACAGGTTGGTCTCGAATCCGGAGTCGATCGAGCTCGCGCCGATGCGCAGGTTCCGACCGGCGACGTAGTTCTCGAACGTGTTGCCGGTGAGGGTCTGCTGGCCGCCCGTATTGTCGAAGAACACCCCCGTCCCGAAGGAGTTGTCGGTCATCACCGCGTTGCTGGTGCCGACGAACCGCAGGTCCCAGTCGGCGTTGGCCTCGAAGGTGTTGTTCTCGATGACTGGAGAGCTGGTTCCCTGGGCGGCGTAGATGCCGTAGACACTGCTCTCGCGAATGATGCTGTTGCGAACCGTCGGCGCCGCCCCCTCCAGGCGGATACCGGCACTGAAGCCTTCCCCCGCGTACTCGATGACCACGAACTCGAGCAGGGAGTCGGCGCTGTCGAACGCCGAGTCGAAGGTCAGCCCCTCCCAGTCGCCCGGAGCCGGAGTCTCCGCCGACGAAGTGAAGGTGATCGGCAGCCCCGCGGTCCCCTGTGCGATCAGGACGCCGCGCTGGGACGACGACGTGGTGCTCATCCGGAGGCGCCGTCCCGACTGGAACTGAAAAGTCGTCCCCGGCGTGAGGGTCAATGTCGCCGGATCGCTGCTGGAGTCTCCGTAGACCGAGACGTCGCTGGTGATGATACGGTACGGCACCTGCTGGCGGAGCCAGGTGGCGTCGCTCGAGATCCGCTCGCCCTCCACTTCCAGCACCGCGTCGGCCGAGGCGCTCAGGAAGGTATTGCCGGTCATGTCGTCGAGGCTCGAGGCGCCGACCCGTACGAAGTGATCCACGTAATCGTCGAAAACGTTGTTCTGGATGATCGGGTCGCCGCTGGTGACGTCGATGAACAGCCCGTTCGTGAAGCTGTTGGCCACGATCTCGGCGTCGGTGCTGCCGCCGGTCGAGAAGTAGGCGTCGTAGTCGGAGTTATCGGTGAACGTGTTGCCGAGCAGCTGGAGCGTGCCCTCGCTCGACGTCCCACTGTAGACGCCGTAACGGCTGCTGTGCCGGATGGTGCAATTCTCCACCTTCCCGGCCGAGGTCGAGAAACGAACGTTCGCGAGGTGGCTCTGGCCGCCGTACTCGACCACGCAGTTGCTGAGGGAGTTGATCCCGTTGTCGCTGATCGAGTCGAAGAAGATACCCTTCCAGTCGCCGGCCGCCGGGGTCTCCTGCGCGGAGGTGAAGACGATCGGCAGCGCCGGCGTGCCGTCGGCCACCAGGGCGCCCTTGTCGGCTGCCGAGGTGCGCCCGACGCGGATCCGGACACCGTCGAACTTGAGCGTGGTCCCGGGCTCGATGGTCACCGTCGCCGGCAGGAAGGTCGAGCCGTAGATTTCGGTGTCCGTGCCGGAGAGGAACAGGTACGGGATTCCCAGGTTGAGCCACTGCGCGCTGGTCGACACCCGTTCCCCGACGACCTCGATCACCGAGTCCGCCGTGACGCCGTTGAAGACGTTGTCCGCCAACGTGCCGATCGATCCTGCGCCGACGCGCAGGAAGAAGTCGCCGTAGTCGTCGAAGGTGTTGTTCTCGATCGTCGGGGTGCCGCTGGCGCTGACGAAACGGACGCCGTTGGTGAAGGTGTTCCCGCGCAGCGTCGCCGACGACGTCGAGTCGAAGCGAACGTCGAAGTCGGCGTTCCCCTCGAACTCGTTGTCCTCGATGACCGGACTGCTCGTTCCGGTCCCGTAGATTCCGTACTCGCTGCTGTGCCGGAAAATCGAGTTGCGGATCGTCGGCGACGCGCTGGTGACCCGCACGTTGGCCCGGAAGCTGCTGTTCGCCCCGGCGTACTCGACGACCACGTGCTGGAGCTCACATCGATTGTCGTCCGACGTCGAATCGAAGTAGATGCCCTCCCAGTCTCCCGGCTCCGGGACCTCGGCATCCGAGGTGAAGAGGATGGGCTGCTCTTCCGTTCCGATCGCTCGCAGAATGCCCTTGCCGCCCGAGGTGCCGCCGACCCGGATTCGAGATGTGCCATCGAGCTCGATGGTGACGTTCGGCTCGACCTTCATCGCCGCCGGGATGACGTCGGAAGCGCCCTGAATCGTGATGTCTCCCGAGATCACGTGATAGACGATCCCGACGTCGGTCCAGCGCGACTTACCGGAGATGGTGTTGCCGTACACCTGGATGCGGGTATCGGCGTCCGCGCCCTCGAGGGTGTTGAAGTTGACCAGCTGGTGCACGTCGGAGGCCCGCACCCGCGGATGGAAGCCGGCCAGATCGGTGAGCGTGTTGCCGCTGATCTTGCGCGTGCCCCCCAGACTGTTGAGCAGCTGAATGCCGTGCTCGATGGTATTGTCGATGATCTCCGCGGACACCGTTCCGCTGGTGCCGCTGAAGTAGATCCCGAAGCCGTTGACGTTGGTGATGACGTTGTCCCGGATGACGGCGCTGGTGCCACCGCGGAACCGGATCGCATCGTCACCGATGTCGTCGATCACCAGGTTCTGGAGCAGAGCGCCGCCGTCGTCGTCGGCATCGACGTCGATCGCATGGACATCGACGCCCTGAATCGTGCTGTCGACGATCACCGGATTGGTATTCGAGGTCCCCGAGATGATGAAGCCGTCGTTGCCGGACTCGCGACAGGTGACGTTGCGTAGGGTCGGAGAGGCGGAGACGATGCTCACGCAGGACGTTCCGTTGCGTCCGGCGTACTCGATGATGACATGCTCCAGCACCGTGACGGCGTCGTCCGAGGCGTTGTCGATGCGGACGCCCTCGAAGTCGCCGCGAGCCGGGGTATCCTGGCGGGAGGTGAAGATGATCGGTTCGGCCTCGGTTCCGATCGCGACCAGCGCCCCCTTGTTGGTGCCGTCGGCGATGAACAGTCGGCCGTCGGTGTTGAACCGAATCTCCACCCCCGGCTCGAGGGTGAGCACCGGAGAGTTCTCGGTGTCGCCCTCGACGTTGAGGTTGGCGGTATTGACCATCTCGTACGGCACGCCCTGATTGACCCAGGTGGCCGTCTCGGTCACCACCTCGCCGAGCACCTCGACGACGCTGTCCTCGTTGGTGTCGTTGTAGACGTTGCCGGTGACGAAGCGGAGCGTGTCGACGTCGACCCGCAGGAAGTGGTCGACGTAGTCGTCGAACACGTTGTTGGTGACCGTCGCCTCGCCGGACGTGCCGGCGAAGCGGACACCGTTGGTGAACGTATTTCCGTCGATCACGGTGTCGTTGTAGTTGGTCGCAGAGTCACACAGAAAATCAAAATCGCCATTGTCGCTGAACTGGTTACCGAGCACCTTCGGTCCGGCCGCCGTACCGGTGGCGCGCACGCCGTAGACGTTGCTGAACCGAATGGTGCTGTTGCGGATCGTCGGCGAGCTGTTGGCGGTGCGGATGTTGGCGTTGTGGACGCTGTTGCCGGCGTACTCGACCACGATGTTGTCGACCACCGTGGCGGCGTCGTCGGTCGAGCCCTCGAAGTAGAGGCCGTCCCACTGTCCCGGCGCCGGACTGGCGTTGCTGGTGGTGAGGACGATCGGCTCGGCTGGGGTGCCGATGGCGATGAGCGTTCCGAGGTCACCGCTGGTGTTTCCGATCTGGAGCTCGGTACCGGAGTTGAACTCGAGACGCAACCCGGCCTGGAGGGTGAGCACGGCGGCGTCCGTCGAGTCGCCGCGCACCGTGATGTCGCCGAGGACGTTGTAGGGGAACCCGAGATCCGGCCAGGTCGAATCGGTCGAGAAGCCCTCGCCCAGGATCTGGAACGACGTGCTGGCGTCGGTCCCGTTGAGCGTGTTCTCGCCGGTCAGCTCGCCGACGTCGCCCGCGCCGACGCGGGTCGCCAGGGATGGGTCGAGGTTGAAGGTGTTGCCCGTCAGGGTCGGGTTGCCGGAGGCGCTCTCGTAGTAGAGGCCGTTGTCGACCACGTTGCCGGTGATGGTGGAGTCGGTCGCGGTGGTCGTGC
This sequence comes from Alatinidae sp. Z8VKAUB7J3, assembly GCA_010016025.2. Lineage (NCBI taxonomy): Eukaryota > Metazoa > Cnidaria > Cubozoa > Carybdeida > Alatinidae > Alatinidae sp. Z8VKAUB7J3. Next base: position 2,792 of record JAAAKM020000317.1, on the reverse strand, counting down.
CGGTCTGACGGATGCCGTAGCTGCCGGGGTTGGTGATGGTGTTGCCGTCGATCACGGCACTGCCGGAGGCGGAGATCCGGATGCCGTTGGTGGTGACGTCCGAAATCGAGTTGTTCAGTATCTGGGGCGAGGCGTTGCTGCCAGTGAGGTGGATGCCGTGGACGCTCGATTCCCGGATGGTGCAGTTCTGGATGATCGGGGAGGAGCTTGCGATCTCGATACCGTTGTTGGTCTGCCCCGCCCACTCGATGGTGACGTACTCCAGGCGCGCGTTGGCGTCGTCGGTGCCGGAGCCGAAGTCGATCCCTTGCCAGTCGCCCCGCGCCGGGGTGGCGGCGAGCGAGGTCAGGAGGATCGGCTGCGCCGGTGTGCCGACCGCGACCAGGCCGGCGGTCTCGTTGGTGCCAGTCGCGACGAAGATGCCGCTCGAGAAGGTGTCGAACTTGACGACGACGCCCGGGTCGAGGGTGAGCACGGCCGGAATGCCGTCCGCACCGTTGAGGTCGATGTCGGCGCTGACGACGTGGTACGGGAATCCGAGGTCGGGCCAGGTCGCGCTCGAGACCATCGGCTCGCCCGCCACCTCCAGAAAGGTGTCGGGAGTGGTTCCGTTCAGGGTCGCCCCGAGTAGGAACTCGCCGACCTCGTCGGCGGCCAGCCGTGACGGCCGGGTGGCGTAGTCGTTCATTACGTTGGTGCCGAAGGTGGTGTCACCGGCGGTCGACTCGAAGTAGATGCCACCCTCGATGGTATTGCCGTCGATGATCGGCGAGCTGGTGCCGAGCAGTCGGATGCCACTGCTGGCGGGTGCCACCACCGAGCTACCGGCGATCGACGGGGTCGAGCCGTCGATCCGGATGCCGTAGCGGTCGCACTCCTCGAACGAGCTCGCCTCGATGGTCGGAGCCGAGCTCGACTGGATCGAGATGCAGTCGTTGCCCGAGCGCCGGATGGTGACGTTGCGCAGGGTGGGCGAGGCGGTGATCAGCTTGATGCCGGCGCCCGAGCTCGACGTCAACCCGCCGGTCTCGACCACCACGTGCTCCAGCACGGTGGTGGCGTCGAGCGTGCCGTTCTGGAACTCGACGCCGTCCCAGAAGCCAGGGTCGGGGAAGGTGGCGTTGCCGGTCAGGACGATCGGCTGAGCGGCGGTGCCGACTGCGATCAGCCCGCCCTGGTCGTTGCCCAACCCGATCGTCAGCTTGGTACCGGCGTCGAACCGGACCTCGACGCCGGCCTCGATGGTGAGGGTGACCGGGTCGTGGGGCCCCGAGTCGACCGGCGAGGTGTCGCCGTAGACCTGGATGTCGGAGGTGACGACGTACGGGCTGCCCGCCAGCACCCAGGTGGTGTCGGCGTCGATCCGTCCGCCGACCTCGGTCTGGGCCCAGGCCGTCGCCGTCGTCAGCAGCATCCCAAGAGCCGTCGCGACACCGCGCATCGACGCCACGGCCATCCCCGGTCGGACCCTATCTTCCATGACCATCCCCTCGCAAGCTGCGGTCGTCGCTGGTCTCGGACGTGTTGACGCGACGGGACCGTCCGCGCCACCGAGTTCGCCGTTGTTTCGCCGACGCAAACCAAGCCGGCCGACGCCCGACACTCCGGGCGAACGCCCCATCTTACCTCAACGCGAGCTCCGATCGGAGACACCGACGGGGCACCGATATGGTGGTCGCGGGAGGGCGGGCCGATACCCTAGACAGGGAGGGCTCGAGTCGACGTTCGGGGGGAGGCGGCGGGCCATCGGACGGAGCGAGCGGTGAGGCGTGGGAGGCGCACGGCAACGGCCTGGACGTGGACGGTCCTGATCGCGGGAACGCTCGGCTCGACGTCCGCTCGGGCCGCCTACACCCTCGCCTGGACCGTCCCGACCGACGAGGACCGACAGCTCGCCGCCGACCCCGACGGCGGCGACGACGCCGTGGTGCTGGCGCAACGCGTCTATCTGGACGAGCGGGTCGAGCGCAACCGGGTGACGTGGGAGATCGAGCAGACCCTCAAGGTGCTCCACCGGCGCGGCCGCCGTCACGCCGAGGTCACCCTCCAGTTCGATCCCGACCGCGAGACGATCGAGGACGTCGAGGCCCGCACCCTGCTGCCCGACGGCCGGGTGATCGCGCTGCCGCCGGACGAGATCCACCGACGCGTGATCCACCGCTCCCGGGCCGGGACGGCGAGCGCCGTGTTCTTCGTGGTGCCGGCGGTGGACGCCGGCACCCTGTTCCAGTACCGCTACCGGCGGCGCGTCCGGACCGATCCGGGAGCGCTGGTGTGGCCGGTGCAACGGGAGCTCCGCGCGCTCCGCTCGGAGCTGGTCTGGCGCTTCGCCGACCGCGCCGGGAGACGCCCTCGCTTCGCCGCCGTCCACCTCGGGCCCGGCCAGGTCCGCCAGACGGCGCTGGAGCTGCCGACCGGTGACGTCGGCTGGCGAATCGAGGTCGAGGACGTGCCGCCCCGGATCGACGAGCCGTGGGCACCGCCGGCCGACGAACGCGCCGGGCGGGTGATCCTCTACCACGCTCCCGAGTTGCTCCGATTGTTCGACCCGTTCGAGCCGATCGACCCGCTCGACGACCGCTCCGACCCGAGCGCTCCGTTCTGGCGTCGTCTCCACCAACGCCTGGTCGGGCGGGAGGGGTTCGCTCTGCGGCCCGGGTCGCGGCTACGGCAGCGGGGCGCGGAGCTGCGCGCCGCCCACGACACCGCCGAGGAGCGGGCGGCGGCGGTGGCCGAGCTGCTCGCCACCGAGATCCGCCCGAGCTCCCCGGCGGCCGACGGCCGGGTCGACC
>JAAAKM020000316.1:3756-26850 GCA_010016025.2 Alatinidae sp. Z8VKAUB7J3 | reverse complement strand
AAGGAGAAGGAGAAGGAGAAGGAGAAGGAGAAGGAGAAGGAGAAGGAGAAGGAGAAGGAGAAGGAGAAGGAGAAGGAGAAGGAGAAGGAGAAGGAGAAGGAGAAGGAAAAGGAGAAGGAGAAGAAGAAGAAGAAGAAGATATGCAGATCCAGGGGACTAACTAGAGCTAAAATCACGTTTAAACCTCCCTACTCACTTAAACAATACCTATCTAACGCAATTTTTCTGGATTTAAAGTAGAGTTTTGGGTAGGACAGAGCAATGAGAACAAGTGGCAACACCCGATAGTGAGGAATACAATAATCAATAATGTAAACAAAATGCCATATTACAATCATTCGTTACGTCTTTTCTCCTTATGATTGACCGCCACTTATAACTATACTGCATATCTTTGCGGTGTTAAATAAAGCTAACCTAATGTCATAAAGGGGGAACATAATTCAAGTTTGAAAATAGTCGATTATACGTATCAATGGTCGCTAATTGTTGCGATACAATAAGTTACTTTTTCGTACCTTCGGTAGCTGTTTTGCAATGTCACCTCCCACGAAAACAGCTTCTAAATAAATCCATAGATTTTGAACAGTCATCCAGTTCTCCAGAATATCTGTGGTGTTCGACAGCTTTTGCACCCATGATTGAATCTGCTTTTTAAAGGGGGCATTATATCTGTGGTAAATAAAGAAATAGCAATTGAGGTCGCCGGGTTGACAAATTAGCATCAAACCACAATCATCAGAAGATAATATCGAAAGTTTAATTAAAATTCCTTTAACTCAATCTATAAAAAATGGATAAACCCTCGACGAGATCCTCAGATACAAAAAAATACCGAAAGTATGCGCGTAAGTAACAAGCCAAAGATTTCGCGCTTCTGACGTTTGAGTTTTCGAACGTCTGAGCATGTCCTATTGAAGTCTTCCCATTTCGTGATAACCTACATGGGTTCAACAAACATGGAAGAGTGAGCTGTTGAAAGTTTGAGGTATGTATGTACTCATGTTGTACGTCTACGTATACCCATGGAAGTGGCGAAAATAACAATAACTAATTGGTTGAGGCAGGCAATTTTTACATTAAACTCTCCAAAAGTCGTCGAACTCGGTCGAGAAATCTTTGGTGAATTGATTTGAGTCATCCTTACAAACACATCATATAAAATCTACCCCCTTCATCATGAATATGTGAAAACACACAGAAATATTGGAAATATAGAAATCTCATTAAGTCTTTTAAAGTTACGATCTCCAACTGTCGAACCGCATCGTGCAAATCCCAAGTATACCTTCGATAGCTTCAAACAGCTAATAATTAACTTAAAGATAGCGGAGGTAAATCAATTTTCCATGCGTCATATACAGTGCCTTTAAACACCCCGTGGAGTGGTGTACATATATCTTCTACTCCGTCTATTCTGTTAACAATGAAATCTTCTACTTCAGACAGGACTTACCTGTTACTCATCAGCGAACCAAGGATCATTAAACTGTCCTCCATCAAGGATATGATTTCTGAAGTATTATCTCCCCGCAAAAGCAGTTCTCCTCGATTTTTAAATGCTGCAAACATAAGCTCATGTGTGTTCCATTCAGCAATGACGTTTTTCAATTTAGCTTCAATGTCCTTTTCTTTCGTGGCTGCAATGCATACGTCTTCAATATCCTCTTTAAACTTTAGAAGTGGCGCCTCCATGATGTTCCTCAAGAAGAATGTATCAGATTCAACATCAAACTTATGCCCTGTTAATGTACCAATACGCTCCCAATGTCGAGTTTTCATTGCTTTATTAGCCATAAGTTCCAACAATGGACAACTCTCATTGAAGTCATCAATGGTCTTTTTCAGATCCATGAACGCTTGCCAATCCTTCAATGCCCTTGGAAGTTTTCTGCATCTGTTTTGGAACTCCTGAAGTTCTTGATTAATCTTCTCAATGTCAACATCAACCCATGGGATGTCATAGTATCCATTCACCTTGTCAATGACGTCATTGTAGAGGCCATAGAGTTTCTGAAGCAGGTTCAACTCTTTCCTTATTTGTTGCAAGTCGGGATATTCAGTGACTGGTAAACCGAAAAGTTCCTCGCCACTAGAGTAAGTGATATACTTCCTGTATAAAGTATCAAAGCGATTCTGATAAATTATAAGTCTATCGCTTGCTTCACTAGGGGGTACATTGGGTACCATTGGCCCACTAGCCCTGTAATCAACGGCAAAGCGACCAACATCAACGATAAACGTTTGAACATTATCAATCAACTCTCCTTTAAAGTTAGGCTGAATACCGACAAGGTGATCTTGAACCTCAGCTGCTAATGATTGAAGCTTCTGCCAGGAGTATCTCAAGGTGTCAACTCTTTCGGCTTCTTCTTTCTGTATTGCCAAACCATGTTTGTTCATAGCCGCATACATCTCTTCAATCGGGCCAATGGCCATATCGATTCGAATCTCATTTTCACGTATCTCTTTCAAGCCTGCCATGGCTAATCTTATGTCATCAAGATCTTTAATTGGTCTTGATAGCCTTTTCGTCAAATCATCCATAAATGCAAAGATATCTTCCATTTGTGTCTTGTATTTTCCGTTTGCATGTCTACCATACAGCACAATCCAAGACTGGATCTCAGTAACCAGCGCAAGCTTCAGCCTTTCCGTGTTCAGAGCAATAGCTCCAACATTCTCACAATCCGACTCTTGTTTGATACGAGCGGCCATTTCAGAGAATTGCAATATCTCTGTTTCAAATTCACTCAGGTTTGGATCCGTCTCCATAAACTTTTTCATCATATCATCTTTATCCTCCTGCCATATATGGCGATATTTATCAAATCTATTTAATGCCGTGAGTACTTCTTTCTTTTGCGAGTTAACAATGGTCTGTAACAGCGATACCAATTTAGCAATTTCCTTGTTCTCGGCAACGCTTTTGTAATAGCTGTTTTTAGGTGTTAATGCCATCATAAAACTTGCCACGGACTCCACAGCATCCTTTCTACTCTTGCTGCCTGCGTCAGAAGCTGCATCATCAACTGTACTGACACTGAGAGCACGACTTCGGGAGCCATCTTCAGCTTTCTGAGGATCCTCTTTCACGGGCTTCATCAATACCCTGCACGTTTTCTCCCATTGAGTTACCCCTTTGGATACGCTCAACACCATTTGCGCCGCCTTATTCACTGCCTGCTGGATATCATCAAGTGCAGGTTGCATAATAATATTTGGTATGGCCAAGACAACGTCTGATCTAAACAAAGGTGCATTATGATGCACATCCTCTTTCACCCCTGCCCCATTCTCAACATAATGTACTGTTGTCGTTACAGTAACTCTCCTTTTTATAGAATCAAGAGTCGACCTTGTAACGCGAATGATAGCTTCCAAATTCTTGTGATTAAACTGATTCAACAGTTCGTGTGCTTGTTCTTCCAGATAGTCTTTCATTTCTTGCTTTCGCTTAGCGGCAGCTACCTTTGGGCTGATGGCAGCACTTCCTAAACGGCTGCCTTTGCTTACACGGCTTGAAGGCCTGCTAGCCCCGGATCGTGAACCTTGATCAGCGGTTACATTCTCTGCACCATTCTGCCCTTCGCTAGCAGCGCCATTTGGAGCACCTCCCTCCTGTATCTCATTCTCACCTTCAACAGTGAGTAACATTCCAACAAGCTCATTAACAGCCTCTTCCACCAGAGAACTTTTCATCTCAAGAATCTCAGATCCTTTCTTGCACAGCTCCTCTGTTCGTGTTGTAAATTCGTCAATGGTTGAAGACGAGTCAAGCGGAAGCTCACAGAGAGGAACCTGGGTGATTTCGTGAAGGATATCTTCAATGCGATACTTAACAAGATCATTCGCACGGTCAATCAAGAGCTCCAGTTCTTTTATGGCATCTGAAACACTTTCCAGGTACGCCTGAATGTTAAGTGAGGTCCAAGTAAGCATAGTCAAGCCTGGTTCAATTGCAGTATCCAGTTTGACAATGTGAGGTGACATAAGTGGCTGAAAACTTGCCGGAATCTTGTCGATGACGCGGCTTTTTTCTTGGAGAAGCAACTAAAATATAATAATAGGAACAAACAATTAGAAATCAATTTATTTTATACATAATAGCAAGTTTTATGCGTTGTGGAATGTATATGGGGATCATTATTGTATCGATTGTATAATTAAATCAACTGCTGAGTAGTTGAGAACAAAATGGTAACACCCGCTCACTAACAGAAACCAAAGATAATACAGAATGCCTTTGCCTGTATTACTTGCATGAGTATCTAATTGTTTTACCCGGTGTATGTATGCGTATCTTCATATTGAAAAACACACTGCCGACACGTTTTCCGACACATTAAAACGACTTTAAAATTCAATTTAGGAACTACGCTAAGCCCCCCTCTAGCTTGTAGGATTTTTACCTTGCTACTTATGTCTTCACTTTTCTGTTGCTACGGAATCATTCATTTTAGCGCATTGCAGTTGAAGTCGATTACTTAATGTTTTCATAAATGGAGTTCTTGACAAGTAAATAGAGTTTCCAAAATTTATCATCAAGAACTTTAGGTGAATACAATATACTGATCCATGGTACCTCCATATAAAATTTGCTACTGGACAGCTGTCTATTGTCTGATCAGGAAACATCCATTTAAACCTCCCAGTTTTGAAAACCTGTATTTGAAATACTCCCTATCAACATAGGTAGTGCAAAGTCAGGTCCTCAACACTTATCGCGCAATTATTTCCTTACGGAAAGGAGCCTTTCGTAAACAAGTATTTCTTTCACTATTTCCCGATGAAACTATGCCAATGTCTATGTTCTTCACAAAATGAAATAGCTAACGACAAAATAACATACCAATAAATCATTGTAAGTTTTCTTCAATTTGCTTTGCTTTTGCTTCAGAGGCAGCACAGAATATGGTACCTCCAATCCAAGTTTTACTAAGCACTCCGATTCCCTCACCAAGGAGAAAATTTCTGGATCAAAGTTGACGTAAAGTTCCTTAGTTTCCGGGTGTCTTACAAGAAGAGACGCCAAAAGACCAGACTTTGCTACCTCAATCTACCAAGAAAGAAAAGAAGTATTGCAGATGAACTTGTTACGATTAGCTAGCAAAAGAAGAACATAAACAGCATTACCGATAGTAAATATCCTGTTTCTTTTGATGATTCACGATAGGCCTAGACAAAACTAAGATAAACTATGCTGACAAGTTGTCTACAATAAACTTAGTGTGTAGTTTAGTTGCAAATGTTATGCTTTTTCTTACTGTCCATGAGCATTCTCTTTTCCAGTTAGCCTGAAGTAAAGAAACTAAAGTTGTCTCCGTAGTGATAAAACATAGCTAACGCATTTCCAATTCAAGTAATGTCGCAAATCATATCATCTTTCACATTATCAAAACCGTTCACTTCCATTTGAAAAATTTTGCGCAATGTGGTAGTGTTTTGTAATATTTTGTTAGTACAATAGCGATTATTGTCTTTACTGAGGATTCCGCACACAGCAGAAAGACTCCAATAGTACCCATTTGCGTTGCTTAGACGCTATTGCAAACGATTTAAGTAACTCAAAGAAACTTGTCACAATTAGAAAAGAAACCGTTACAATAATATTAAATGGCAGTAAAATTGTTAGTGTACCTAACCGAGGTTCATCTAAAATTCTAGTAAGAATACGGTATTACATAATGTCGCCAACCTCCCTTGAAATTGGATGTTAACAATGCATTCTTCACCACAAAAGATTTACCACAGTATCTCTTGACATGAGAAAACCTCACACAACATTAACTAACCTGTTGCAGCCATGCTTGATGATATAAGAACTCAAATTCCAACAGGGCTTTTGCTGTTCGGTTGTAATTCTTAATTATCTTCTTGGCATCCGGATCTTTAAGAATCGTCGGATGTTCCTGGAATGCTTCCATAGGTTCTCTGATGCGCCTGTACAACTGCTGTGACCAAGCGATCTTACCAGCGACAGGAGGCATGTCTCGTCCCACTGGGGGGTCTGCTTTCTGCTTCTGATAAGTCTTCATTGTTATCTCAAGTTCCTTTCCAAAGGAAAGTAGCAACCTGTATAACCGTTCTTCAATTGGTTCCTTCAAACTTTCCAAGCCAAGCCTTTAAAAAAAGTCATTCACAGAAATTAGAACTTGTAGCATTCCTATTTGACTTTACTTGACTAAAATGCAGAATCCAAGTTGGATCCTTGCCCATTTCCTAGTTTACATTTAATAAAAACTGCTAATGAAGACCGAGATTTTTAAACGGGATACCTATGTTTGTGGCAATTAAATCTCAACTACCTTTCTTAGTTTGTGGAAAATCTCACAAGAGATCGTAGGTTTGAAATGCTGTTGGTAGCCAACTGTCGGAAAAACTGCATTTTATGATTCTAGATGGTCCACGAAAATTGGAACTAAAGATACCGGCTCTACACTGGGATTTGTACAAAATATGTGTATTTTACAAAACAAAAGGCATGGCATTTAACCTGTTTTAATTTTACCGAAATCTTAGCAATTCTAAGTAGAGGTAATCGGTTGCGACGAGTATTAGACAACTCTGGGAATATTTCTACGTTCCTACTTACTGGAGGTGTTAAATAGAATAGCCTCCTAAACAACTTGATGTTTCACTACAAATAATGCAACAGAAAATCACAAGGTAAATTCAGCGCGGTAGTATATCATACGGTAATGGCCCTTTGCCGAGGGAGAGGCCGAGGGAGAGGGACCCGTTACCACCGTCACAGTTTAGTCTAGTCCGAGCACTACATACTCACCATTCAAATCGTTTGATCATTCGAATTGACGTCGGCAGATTGCTAATCTTGGAGAAAATATTATCCATGAAGACAACTAGTTGCATCTAAACAAGTATGAAAGCAGAGAAAACATAAATAGATCAAGACTGATGATATATGGGCTGTGAAACGTGCATAAATTACTGCTCAAAATAGATATCCTTTGGCGAAGCATACTATAGCTACCACCCCTTGAAACACCCAGAGATTTGCGAGAGCCGAACTGAAAACCTGAAGTAGTTTTTCTTTCTGACGTATTACTTATTAACAAGGGAAATCTTCCAACAATTCTTTAATGGTGCCAGAGAGTTGTATGTTACCTGTATCTTTGAAATCTCTAAAATTCTTGCCTCGCGACAATTATAAAAACTTAAAGACCATAAAAAATAGCAAACGGATGTCTATTTATCCCTTTCTTTTTCCTGTACCGATCATTAACATGACGTATATGTAACCCAAACTAACAAAGAAATAAACAAACCAGTCAAGTTTAGGATACTTAGATTGAAAAATTAGATATTAAACGCGGTACATAAGCAATAGACGAAACGCTACCTGTGTTTGATATCTACTAGTCCCAACTTTTATTACTTCATAGCTTATACCGTTTAGTAGAACCTTCATCATGAATTGTGTAGTTCGTAGGCCAGCTTACTATGTTGTACATGATGGATGAGCACAAACGAGCCGTTGATAGATTTCATATAAAATTGCCTTCACATTCACGTTACTGCTCTGACGTCTGTGAATGCCACGGCCCACACCTTTTTGAACAATTTCTCGATGGCGCAATGACAACCCTGAGTTTTGTATGTGAGAAATGTGTGAAAATATTAAAGACATCGTACCTCAAGATCACCTATTTGTCGTTTAAACTCATCAAAATCTGTATCGAAGTCCATCTTTCTGTAATCCATGACATCATAGGGCTTTTTCTTCAAGGTTGTTATAATCAACTGGAACTTCGAATACAGGAGGTCGATCCCCTCAATACGTGATTGTCCTAGTCTTTGAAACTGTTTTAATACTTGCATAATGTCCACAATTTTCTCAAGTCTTCGAGCAAAGGTGTTAATTTTCCCAAATATGTAAGTTTCGCTGAACTCAAACTGCCTTTCATCTGGGTTTTCTTCAATGCTTCTCTTCGTCTTGTGAAAGCAACGTTGATATTCTTTGTTTAAATGCAAACATTGCTTGCACTTTTCAATCAGCTGCTCTTGATCCTGTTCCCAAATGTTACGCATACCATTCTCAGTGATGTAACTCTTGCACGCCGTAATCATCTGATTTGTGACCTACGAAAGAGGTGAGATATTTGTTGCAATCTATAATATGTTTGCAATAATTACGTTTCATTACAGGTTTGCAATTGTAATGGAAACGAGGCTATGCTCTTCCTTCGTCTAACACTCCCTAAAATCTATAACTAACCAATGAAATTCTAACATGACGTAACTCTGTCAACTTCACCTCTTTACTGACCAATCACCCTGCAATTCCTCTCTTTATCTCTATTTCTATTGGTTAATAGAAGATATAAGTAATTTGTAATGTATTACGAAATTGGAAGATTGTGTGACAGCTAACTGAGATGATCGCTGTCATAGGTATCAGAAACGTTGCAAATCTCGGCCATACGTTATGCCAGAAATTGTGTAATGAGCGCCCCTCTCTAGCTCGGCAGCTCTGGGAGAACTCGCAGGCAGCACTTCAAGTAGTTCCACAAAGCAATAATTCTTTTCTTAACTTTCACATAAATCTATTTATGATAAAATATATAAGCAACAGTCTTCAATCAGATTAGCTTCATTAGCTTGATTTCTGCAACCTGTCGCTTTACCTTCTTCAGATCTTTAAGCAATTCTATATCCATTATTTGGTTGTACCTATGAATGGAAGTCTGACCTGAGTCAACGAAATTCTTTTAATAAAGTCACAAACAAAACAGGTGTACTCCACAAATAAAGGAAGTTAATGCAACTGAGAATGACTACAAATAACTAGCACGTAAAGGGCATATAGTGAGTATTAGAATAAGAGAAACGTATCCTACTCGAGAAAATACGCAACCGTTAGGTAGAAAATACGCAGAAAGGTAAGCTGGATACGTGCAAGAGCATATGTAGCTGCATAAGAAGAAAGGGGAAGAGTGTCTTGGAGAACCATGCGCGTCTCCGCCTTGAACAAATAAGCCACACTCATAACTCACTTTCCGACTCTACCGGATCCGCGTGGACATGACTTTATCGCCACCTCAAGATCTTGTAATCAAATTGGGTCAGATGAAGAAAAGGACGAGTCAATGCCAAAAACTGTACTAGTATTTGGACATCAACCTCAGCGGGCCACTGTTGGGAGTATACACTCCACACTACGATAAGCACAAGTTTCACAATCCTCGTTATTACTAGAAACGTCTCGCAAATATCTAGTCAATACCTTAATCACAATATAATGGCTTAACTGAGGAAACAATACAATATATATATCATACCTTGATAAAGATTGCCGTCATCCTCTCGGATGTGTTATAATATCTAGAATAACTGTGGATCATTCGCACTGCATTCAATAATCCTGGAATTGCGTCGATCATTGAAACCGGATCACTGTTGTACAAGGGTTCACAAAATTTCTCCAGGGTGTACAAGAATTTGACATTATCCTTTGCCTCGTTAGCGAAATCAGTTATACGTTTATCCAAATCTCTCCAATTCTGCAATAGATGAAAAGAACTAACGTTGGTAAATTGATGCATTAGGAAGTGTCATCCATTTACAATTATAATGGGCACTTTTATTTTGAGTGTGAGGAAATACGGTGGAATTAATAAATAAAAACCTCTTCACAATTATACCTTTTCCTGTTTTGCTGTTTCAAGCACTTCACTCATAACGGTAACCTCAATGTCTTCAATTATGATAAATTAAGCACACTATGACTCCCTTTCGTACAATCTGATATCCAATAAGCCTCCGCCCTAATGTGACTCTAATCAAATTGATTGGGTCTGTCACGAAAATTTGGGGCATTTCAATTTAGGACAACGGCTTATCTGGAAATCAAGTTTTGCACAACTTTTGTATTTGGTATTTTGAATGTTCCAATCTGTTTCCGTTTTCAAAAAATGTGCCCAAACTTAGTTCTGCACTGTCACAAAACTATATGATATCATTAAACACAAATTAGATTCTGAATACTAAATACCCTAAATTATAAGGTCGGAGTCTCTTCCTATTAAATACGTTCTCTAAAACGTAAATCTTTGGTGCACAAATTGGCGGCAAATGGCTTATTGAGACAGCGAACGAAAGGACGAACGAACGAACCAGCCTAGCAAACTCATGCAATTCAATAACCTACATAACCGGCCCTGCTAACCTCTTCTACCATTTCGACTTAATAGACTAACGGAAGTCCGTCAAATCTAGCTCAAATAACAAAGATTAAGAACCTGGCAATAAAATATAACTATCTCGAATAGTCATTACCGACGCACTCAAAAGTTTTTTTGCCTCTATACGATGACTCAATGGCCAAAAAAGAGTCTCAAAATCACACATGCTGTTACTTGTTGCATCACTCGACTTCCCAAGCAACATAATAGTATTCCTGATTATTTCTTGGGGGACATCAATTACAAGTACATTATTAATAATCACGTTAACAAAAGTCAAAAATGTATTCCAAAAACTATAAAAATATTTGATATTGCGTTGAGTACGGGATACATTTTACTATATATTTTCATCAGACATTTGTGATACCAATCATCTGGAAAGAGAAAACTTGCCAGAAAAGGAGAGGCCCAAACCACTTCGTAGAAAATAACATGTACGGGAGCGACACTATAGAAAAAGGAGTAAACTAAAAAGATCCTTTCTATTGGCAGAGCACAGTTAAGAGGAGAACGAGGACTAGCAAATATTCAAACAAATTCTCTTGGTGGTTGTTGGCACATGTTGGTCAAGCAAATCTTGCAGTATTGCCAAGCCTTTAGAGTCCGTTAATTTCGTTTTATTAACAAGGCTTGGTAAAAGTTTAGAAACTTTACTGCCTGTACTTATAAAGCCCGGTACGTGTTGCGTGATTCTGTTCTGGTTTTTCAGTTTTTCCAGTGTTTAGATTTAGCTAAATAATGAGGAGAGATGACTTGACGCCCATTATCCCAAAGAAAAGTCAATTAGTCTTAATGGACTACAGTTGATAGAAGAGACATACCTTGTATATATACCAATTATATTATCAATAACAAAACGGTTTTCCCAAAGAATCTCTACAAAAATTAATTTAAGACGATGAAACTGCCACCAAATAGCCATATACAAAATATGGTGTCTCATATCAACTCAGAGAAATGGCCATTTGAATTTTCCACAAGCCTTAAGGAAACACTGTTAATTTTGCTAAGTTCATAAAATTTTGAACCAAGTTCAAATAACAAGGTTTTGATAGGGATGATTCATAGTTCAAAAGGGCGTATTTCAACAATTGCTTTAAATATCGTCTAAGAAATGGGCAAATTATCTATATCAAGAAGAAGAATGCAACAACCGCAAAATATTATCAAACTAATGATATTTATTAAATCGCAAGGTCACACTTTAGTACTCTATCAAAATCTGATTATAAGAATTGTCTTGCCTCAATACGATTACAAATATACCCAAAGGGTGCGAAAAAGATGTTTCTTTGAACAAATGTAGCACACAAGTAGGAAAAAATGGTGCAGAACCCATTATAAGCTTGATACCTTAGAAATATTGTGTTTAACTTCAAATAACTATACATACATAATAAATAACAGCAGAGGTGGCCCTACAAAATGATGAGGGAGGGGGTGACGAGAATGAACTGGCAAAACTTTCAGATTATCCTTGGTAGGGGGTGTGGTTTAGGTAGCCCTCTGGATCTGCTACTGAACTGCAGAATGGTGTAGCAACTGGGGAAATGCCTTGTCAGCAAACCTAACAATCAACAGGTTTCTGTAGCAGATTTCATGCACAAATTCATGCTTCATTAGAAAGTACCTGGAGCTACTGAAAGTTATAAATACCTCTGCACTGTGCAGAACCAAGGGTTCCATGCAGTTACCAGGGTCATGAATAGTTGAGATTTATAAAACTGAAAAAAGTGTGCACTGTTGTGATGTCAAATGATTCACAGGATCCTTCAATAGCTTGTTTTGAATCAAGTGTTAGAACTGGGAGTGAATGGTATGCGGCGGAGGAGACACTGAAGTGTAATGACATCATGGAACATTGTGATATTCTTGGAGCCACTCAAAACAAATAGAAATGAATTCACCACAACCCATTTAAGCCGTTTTAGACCTAACAGGAGGGGCCTCACATCAATGAGGGGGTGATGAGCATTAAATCTGTTGAAAGATTTAAATGAAACAGACCATATTCTCTCCTGATGACTCCATATGCTGTTAGTTTCCTGGTATGTGGAAGTATATGCTGGTTGCACTCTCAGTTGTATCTTCTATCTAGTAATGACTGGACTCTGAACAATTCCAGCAACTAAATACATAGATGAAAGTGATAATTACCTTAATAAGTTTTGATTTGGCAGCTACAAGTACTCCCACCACAGCTTTGCATTTCACACCTTTGATTTGATCAAGCAGTGAATTGAACTTTGCCATCCTCTTTTTCCAATGCTCCAACTCTGCTTTGGGGCCAACATTGTCTGCTTCTCTTCTCATCTGTTCACTTTCTGCCAAAACCTATACCACATGATACAACAATAAAACAAATGTATTATTTCCCCATGAAGATAAATCAAAGCTTTGTTCATCTGGGTAAGTGAGCACTAGATGTGACACAAAAGTTAAATGGATATAAGTATAATTAATGTTGTTACTTTCAGAAAACCTATCAAATTTGATATGACTGATGTTGAAGATCATCAGCCCCCCCTACCCTCCCCATCCTACCCCTCCAAAAAAAGCGTATTTGTTGATTCCACACCCTAAATGTAAAAATATATTTCCAATTTAAGATCCCCTCCCATCCTGAGAATCTCAATTTAAAACCAAGTGCAATATGCAAAAAAGCAAACATGGTGCAGAATATTCCTTTCAAAACCCAACTCTTGCCAAACTCAACAAAATATACTCTTTTCATAAAAGTAAAGTTCCAGTGATACATTTGCATTACTTTTATACTTAAAGCAGCAGCCCTGGGACTCAATGGAAGTGACTATCCCTTTGCTTACCCAGTCTCCATTCACTTCCAGCACAATTATGACACTGACTCCACTTAACTAGTGGAGTGGTTTTGGATGGCAACATTTCTTAGATGGAAAAGCAGACTACATGAAAAGTGAGTTAAGCTCTAGTGAAAATTAAATAATACAAAATTAAAATAAGACGGACTGCATTAAATATCACAGTTGACAGGACGTCAAGAAATCAAGAAACATCTACCACAAAAACCTCCCTTGATAATGGAATGACAGTGAATATAAGAGTGGTTTCGAAATTGTGCTACCTGTTCAATTTGCTTAATCCATAATTTGGCTTGTTCTTCAATGATATCCACAGTCTCTGTTGAAGCTGCTGCAGACATATACGATGAAGCTGTGGTCAGTTTTGTAAGATCTATTTGCTCACAATCACTTAAAACAACTGAATCATTCAGGCTGTCTGTGGCACCTATCAAAATCTGTACAAAATTGTTCAAGGAGTTAAGAAATTTAGACTTTGCTAGCTGCCCATCTTCAGGAATGTCTCCTAAATCTGAGGAGGAGTTTACTGCTGGCACAAACAAGTTTGTCAATAGACTTTTTGTTGCTTGTAGTATACCACCTTGCTTTGCATCAATGACCCCAAAGTTTGTTTCCTGTAAGGAAAAGTAAGTCAGTAAGCAATACAATGCTGGAAAGCTTAAGTATGCAGTAATAACAACTATGGTATATATTTATCTATCATGTATATATCCTGTTGCTTCTGTGCTCACTTTTACACAAATTGTTGGACTATCATTTCACACTCATACTTAAAAGGGTTAGATCTTGATCTTTATTAGATTTACTGCCCAAACCTGCCCTATTTAATTGGAAGTTTGTCAATAAAACTTTTCTGACTGCAGCTCTTCTCCAGTCTTTCCAATTCACAGCAAACACAGTTAGTTCAGTGACTGCCATTCCAGTCAGCATTTCAATTTTAGTTGCTGTGCAAATAAGTACTTCAATAACCTTTTTATTATCCTATGGTTTGTCCACTCTTGTCTGCTTTCAAGAAAGTATCAGGAAAGTATCAGTTTCAAAACAAAAATAGACAGACACTGCATAATAATATTATATACAATGTAATAGCAGTTATAGTGAGTTAATAAGGCATAATTTAAGCAACTGAGTTACCTTAAACTTACATTTGTGATATTTGAAATCGAAATGACCTTCCCTTTGGAAGATTTAACAAAATATAGGCATTTTCCAGTCAGTGCCTCATGTGTTCCATCTGTCACAAATAACTTTGGCTTCATGGGTTTTACTGTCTTGCTAGCTCCTCCTGGGCCAAGGCGAACATGTTCAACTGAAAAACAAATGAAAATATATACAACAGATTAAAACCCTTACTATTGCCTTTTATGCTACAATTAATCATAGTAACCAATGTCAAGTGTGTGATGAACAACTACAGAAGGACATTAACTGTTGCAAGACTTTTGCTCCTTACTCCAACAGAAATAGGGATGATTTAAATCATGTGGAACCATATACCACTAGAATACTTTTGTGACAATTTAACTTCCTCTGTGATTTTGGTAGCTTAGCTTAGGGTTGAGAAGTTGGGCTTCATGGTATGCCATCAAGGTGATTTATTAAAACATGTATCTATAGATACCAAGTCATCTGAAGTTTTCTTCTTAAGGTTTATTTTCAGAGAAAAGCAGCACCCTATGTGATAGACTACTTGAAATCAGTTCCATTTCTGTTTAATAGTATTCTAGCCCAAGCTATTCTGCATAGATCTAATATAACATTTGAAACCTTACCAGCATCTGGAAGGATATCAATTTCTTGGTAGAAAAACATCAATTGGTTCCTTCCTTCACCACTGAAGAAATCATCCATTTCATCAATCTATACAATGTGGTCAATAAGATAAAAGAAAGATAAAGTTAATTTAACTGTGTCTAAATAATAGAATGTAGAAAGCCTATCAGTAGGTTATTGCGTGTTTTAGAGACTTACAACAAAGATACAATGAAACATATGTTTGATTCAATGCATACAACAACATACAGTTTTCCCATGGATAAACACCCTAGGTACATGTCTACTTACTCTGCTGTATTGGGAGAATACAGTTTAAGGCTTGAGGAGGTTTTTACTTTATCACCCTTTTTTAACACTTTTGTTCCTATGTAGTCTTGGCTGGACCTTCTTCTTTCAAATCATTTCATTATTCTATTTCTCTTTTATAGTCTCAGATATTGTGATAAAATCACCTTCCAATCTTGTATAACTGTTTTCTCACTTTTTTCTTACTGATACTGCAAGTATCCATTTTCCCCACTGTTTTTCCTGATCTGGAATATGTATACTATCATTTCAACCCCTTAAGTACTTTTCTACGTAGAACCCAAGAGCTGAGCTCATTTTACTTTATGCAATGACTATTAATTTTCTATCAGACATCTTCAGTGTAAGATTTCCTTTTATTCATAGATTCTTTTTATTCTTATAAGAACAAAACATTATTACAAATAAGCCTCTGTGTCACTTCTACCTTAATACATTATGAACAGCAATGCACAGCAAATAATTGCATAGAACCATAATGTAGATCTTTTAAGTTTTACATTGTATCACTCAATATCCTGTTTGCTTTCTATATGTCTAGAAGTTTATTACAGGAAGGTACCATATTAAAAGGGGCAATTGCTTTCCCAAAATGGTATTTGATGTATGTAGGATTAATAGCAATAAAGACTACCACTTTTAGTGGTTGGTTGCTTCTATGTAAAATGCAAAGATACAATAGGCTTATCTGGTTTACTAATATATGCATCTTCCTTGACATACAATGTATGCTATAGTACAACAGAGTCACACTACATCTTTTTGTTGATTTGTTATTCAGTCACATGTTGAGTGGCAATTACTTGTCCAAACAGCTTCTTACATCTCTATCAAAGTTGATTTTGTTGTGCTCTTGTCATATACATTTTTTATATCTTTAAGGAAGGCCTACCTACTTAAAACAACAAGACTTGGCTTGAAAACGATTAAGCACAACTTGAAAGGCAATGCCATGGCTAGAACAAGAATCTTGGAATTGTTAAACAGGAGCAGCTCAAAATGCAAACTTGTTTACAGTGGATAATTCTTTATGTTAAAACAGATGAGTATGATGCATTAAGCCACACCCTATGATTAGAAAATTTTATGTAATTCAGAACTAATACCTGGCTTCCCTCCAGTATGGCGTCAACAACTTCACTGTATTCCAACCCAAGTGCATCTGCTATTGTATTTATAACATAATCATGCCTGTTATCAAGATGAGCTTTCTTTGCTTCTTTCTCTTCTTTTGCCCGTTGCTGTTAAGCAATAAAAACGTATGGAAGTAGCATAATATTTGATAGTATAAAATAATGGAGCGTATATATATATATTATTATTTAAAGTTAAATAACTGGTGGAGCTAAAGTTCTAAATATTATAAGGGGGCAGGCTCAAACTTTTAAGTACCGACGTCAGATTTCTTACTACTAAAAATGCAGTGACCATTTCTTGTTTGTTTGTTATTAAACTAAACCAAGCCTAACAAAAGGTGGAAACTAGATTTCTATTTTATGTACGAAGACCTACTAACATGCAAGATGTAAACCTATACATTAGAACATAGTATATACCAGGTACTTGAAAACTTTAGGCAGGTCATGGGCTTCCTGCTGTGGTGCCAAGAGGTCCCTATGGTGGAATAAACATGACCAGAGCAGGGAACCACAGAGCAGTGTTGCAAATTTCGGACACTTTAAGAAACAATCTGTATGCTACCCTCAAGCTTTTCTAATGTTTCTTACCACCATTGTGATATGCTCAAAGTGTTAAAGGGCGTTTTTTGAAAATTCCCAATAAACGGTTCACTAACAACAAGGTAATTAGCAATGTTACAATCCACAAACAATCAAGGTGTAAATGATAGTACACAGTATCTTACTTGCTTATCTTTAATTGTTTCACCCGGTGCAAGTGGTGTTAGTCTCGATAGCTTACGAGAAGGGACGTCCTTAGACGCAACTTGCCCACGACGAGGTTTACCTCTTGTGCCTTTTGGGCCGTCGGCCTTATCATTACTCGTTACTTCTTGGTCAGCCATCTCGTTGACTGTTCCACTTACTCCGCCATCATAAATTAGAAACCTTCGAAACTTGCGTTGTTTGGGAGACTGGACCTTGTTATTGTTCTGCTGTACCTAGCAACTGAGCCACCAAATGTTTTGTCTATTGTTCTCCCGCTTTTATCGCGATTGCACTCATGGTTCTTGAAAAGTTGGTTTGTGGTTCAAAACTTGAATATTGCGTTGAGTAACGGATTTGCTAAACGTTTAGTTAAGCTCGGCAATAGGACAGCATTTGATTGAAAACCTGTCATGTGCTGACGACTATCAAGAGGATTCGTTTGGGGTATGAGCGAGAGCCAGATCCCCTTTTCATCTTGCCGCTTTAGAAGCCGCATTTATCAAAACAAAAAAGCCTACCTGTATTCTGTCGACAAAAAGAATTTGTTTACGATTTACGCCTTTTTCAATAACATGAGTGGCAGAAAATGTGTCGCTCTCGTGATCGTTATTTTCTAGGATCTTCTCGTTTTCTGTAAATAGATCGTAATAGCCTACTGATCGCAATAGCTAATTTCACTCCATACGATTGCTGTGATGAGTGTATGGCAAAAACGTTTAGCAAAATGAACCCGTTACTCAACGCAATACTTATGGTTCTCGAGAGGTTCACTTGGAGAAATAAAAGTTTTGAATAGAACACTAGAGAAATAGAAAAGTATGTCACCACCGGGGATCGAACACGTGACGCACGCTTTCACGGCGTACAATATACCAACTGAGCTAGGTGACCTCCGATGCTAACACACTTTTTTATTTCTCTAGTCGCCACATTAGCTCCCAATCATCCACCGGTGGACGTCGCCATCCAGCTCAACGCAATTGGAGACCAGCCTCTCTGCGCCATGTGACTTGACCAAGGAAGAACTGGCATCCGGCCCGTCATCAATCCAAAGCCCATTAAGTTAGAAAGTATGAGCGTGGGACACGGGTTCAATCCCCGGTGGTGACACACTTTTCTTTTTCTCTAGTGTTCTATTCAAAACTAACATTTCAAATCCTCTTTTCTCGAAGAAATAAAGTCTAGGGGAGGCAATTTTCCGGGGGAGGAAATAGACAGGAATTCTAAAAATTTGGACCCAAAGTGTAATATCAAAGTATGGTCTGTCAAAAAGTTCCCGAACATTTCTTACTTTAAAATGATTTTCTACCGACTCTGGAATAGTCTGCTACCGCTAAAGATTCGATTAAATCTCTCCAATCCAAATGACCTAACAGAACAAACCATCATTCGCTTTGATGTTCTATAGTCCTATATGTGCAGATGAACCTATTAACATACTTGCAGTCAAGTCCGACATTTCAATTCTACTCTTTTTATTTATTGATATATGAAGCACAAGGACAGAGGAAGGTAAGGCGGATTGGGGGAGACCAAGTAGGCTGGATTCAAATTTATTTTTTACATTCCACTAAGGTGCCTTTGGTCATTGTGTGTTTCGTGTTGATATGCATATCTAGCTGTGAATATGACACGATGTCTGTCGTATGTCGTAATCTACATGGCGTAACATGAGCCCCTCAGTTCCCTGTGAACATGCGTATAAATATCCTGTAAAATAATGTTTGTGTAGAATCGTGGAATGTGGTCAGATGAATGTATTTGTAATTTCGCTATCTTCCTTGGTTCTAACTTGTGTGCTTCCTCGTCGCACGACATCGGAATCAATTTCAACTTTGATAAAGCTGAAAAGTGGTCACAAATCTTTGCGGGCATGGCCCCATGCCTCCCCTCTTCTCCCATCCCTGCATCAAATTACCAAGAAGAAAGTTCACAAACATCCTCACGAATATTTAAACAATGGCATTGTATTAAATCACAGGAGTCGACAGAGCCTTATTACTTGCTGTGTTATGCAGTGTTCTGCAAAAATTCAAAGTGATCAGTAATATTGGTGGAGAAGAAAAGAGGGTTCATCTGGAGCGACAGAACAGTCCCCTATAATTGCTTCAACTGCATACAGGAGAAGGTTACAACACCCAAGGCAAAAATATTGGCGTCTTTGGCCAAAGCGAAAAGCAGTATCATTAAACATGTCCTCAGATTAGTTACGCACCCGACATATGGCGAGGAGTTGTCGAGTCAGCAATTTAAATCCAATAACAAATGATGCGTAAGAAGAAACGATTCCCAGAACAAATCAATGCTTTACCGCCCAGCAATGTCACTGTATGCCACTGAATAGATGGAAAGCTCGGTGACTTGTACGACAGACTGGTGATGATTCTTAAAAACAGTCAAGTTCTCCCTTATCCCCAACGAACCCCTGGTGTGTTTGCAGTACAATTGAGGCCACCCTGGTGATTGGGGCACTATAATCTCTCAGATAGTGTCGACATTTGTTACTGCTTTTCCAAAGACTATAACCCGTCAAAATGGAGCACTGAAACTTTTAAAAGATGAAAACGTAGGAAAATCTCAAGTAAACAGAATGGGCGGAACATTGAACTACGAAAGGATTTTTGTAGTTTCGCCAAAAGCTGGATGTCCTATTTTCCTTGGTCATGACAAAGTTCCGCCGTAAGTAGCAACGTTAAAAGTTTGACTAACATACTCTGAATAGTACTCTGCCAAGCTGTAGGAGGAGTACGACTGTAGATCAATGGATCTGGAATTAATAGCATTTATTCCGTTGATAAGTTGGCCATTTTGTTTTAAGTGTGAGCGTGACAAAGGACGGTCTCTACCTTTAGCAGTCCAATTCCTTGATGGATTTGTAAAACAGAGGAAGTGTAAAACCAGGGATCTTAGACTTAGATTGAAGTTCTCTTGTAAAACCCATTTATACTCCCTAAAACAAGCAACTGTGCTTGCAACCTCGACTTAGTCTGCTGTATAAAAAGCTGAGATGCAGTGCCTCTAAATTTCGACTGCGTATTTGATTGAATGCTCATTCGGTGCCCTTATGAATTTTTTATCGACGAAGCTCAGGCCTCTGTAGAGTACTGTGCATGAGACTTTTTTTTGAAAAATGGGCTATTCTGCCCTCAAATATTAAAATTAATCTCACATTACACAAGTGGCAAACACGAACGGCGTTGAAGTTATTTATGTCAAATAAATGCTCTTCTCCCAATCTTGATAAGTTTGTTTCTGTAGCTTTGTTTTGCAGTAAGTAAGTAAAGACTTCATTTATGTTTTGTAATTACTTCCGGTCTTGATTGATATGACGTTAAACTATAGTACATAAGGACGGAATAGAATGTAAATAATACCAGTATAACTATATCATTGCTGCTTTTTCTATGACCTTTGGTGGGAAGACATTACTAAAGCCCGGGACAGGTATGGAAGGCATCTGCTCCCTAACTTTTGAGAAACACAGTTCTACTAAGTCCTATGCAATTACCACTAGCAAGCTAAGGGTGGCTCAAACAAACCAAGGGGGGTGGGGAGATGGTGCTGAGAGGAAAAGAAAAGCTCCTTTCTTATTTCATTCGATCTTCAGAGAAGATTTCGTATTATTTGAAAATCAAGGGATGACATGGGAATCTCCTCTCCTACTTTCTTTATTGTTTCAGTGTTTCCTGAGTTCCTTTTCCAGAGATAAACACAACTTGGTAAAATAGTGGAGTGGCTGCAGCGCCTCATGTATCTCTGCCACTGCTCAGACGTTGATCAGCCTTGAAAAGTAGGGGAGGGGAACAAATTGCAGAACCTGAAGTATCACTTAACGTCACGGTGCATAATAATTACATTTCGATATTTGTCACTGGGCGTGCCCTATGCCTTATCGCAAAGTCATTCAACACTTCCTTGTTACAGTGTGAAATTTGGTTATTGGCACAAATGGAAGTAAAAGAACTAAATCTAGCAATAATAACAGCATGCCATCACCAAACTTGGTAGAAACAATGCTTGTACAATGCTATAAATTTTTACTAATTTATTTTAAGTGCAATACTATTTACGAGTTAAGTGCAAAAGAAAATAATTTTTTATTTAGGGTAGCTTTATCAAAGAAAGAGATTAAAGACTCAAAAATATCCAATCCATAAGAATTTTTCGTGTGTTTTGTGTCTGGCTTGCTGGCCTATCCATTTTTTATAAAGAGGATTTAAAGATATTACATAGTTAGTCCAAAATAGCATACCCTTCTTTGCTTACATGAAATTTGATATGCCAATCCACTTTATAAAAATTTGCTATGGGCCTTTTTTTGTGATGGAAGAACTGTTCAAAGTTTTCTCAGTGTCATTACCATTATTTTCAATTATGGAGAGCGTTGAAAGTAACACTGAAACGTAGCTTTTATCGCCACTTCATTC
Organism: Alatinidae sp. Z8VKAUB7J3; assembly: GCA_010016025.2. Classification (NCBI taxonomy): domain Eukaryota; kingdom Metazoa; phylum Cnidaria; class Cubozoa; order Carybdeida; family Alatinidae; species Alatinidae sp. Z8VKAUB7J3. The sequence goes on along the minus strand of JAAAKM020000316.1, from coordinate 5,410 downwards.
CAACCCTATCGTTAATCAAATGGTGTTAAATTTTGCAACTTTACACGCGTTCTCCGTTAGCCTGATAACACTCGTTAGATCTTCCCCAAGATGTAAGGCTAACGAAGCATAGTTGAGTATGGAGATGTCTACGGAAATGATAATCAAGGTTAAGCCGAGATGTCTATTATATATACGCCTACTTTACTGACTGGGTTGCTGCATGACATGCTCCTCAGCAAATAAGGGGAAAGAACCATTAGTGTATTGCTACTTTGAACCTGTTTACTGAACTAAATGAAGTACTTTACCAGCTGAACAAGATGAGCATGATGAATTGGTAGTATTAACACAAAGTGAGTGTAATCAGCTTGAGTTATTAAGGATGAATTTGTAGGGTTGATTCTTTGGCTGTAAAAGTGGCAACGTAGCTCATTGAGTGAGAAATATTGTCATAATGTTTATCGGTGATAAGAGTCACTTTAGGGATCCTTTCCAACCACTTAATACGTCTACAGATATATAAATGATAGCAAAGTGTTGACTGGCATTACATAAAACGTCCAAGAGCAGGAAAGGGCCAAGGTAAGAACTCTCAGATTGCTTGTACTACAAAATACCATACCATATTATCGTAAGCTTTTTATTTTTGCCTGAGTATTAATGAAGAACAGTTGACATGCCTTCAAACTTATTAAGTGTGGGTTCTATGAGGAGTGCAAAGCTTTCATAGCAGGTCAATTTTTTCATTCAGTTTCTGATGCGGATAATAAGTTAGATTATGCAGCGGGCGAGTGATGTTTCAGTAACCTTCTCCTTATAACCCCTTTTCTTTTCAGTGTCTGAGTGTTCTTTGCCGGACTCAGGCCCTCTTACTTGCTCTCTCATGTCGCACTCTGCAAGAAACGTTGACTGTATTCCATGTCACTTAGCAAACCATGTCTTTTGTCTTACGTTGTCTTTTGTTAGAGTTTAGTAGGTTTCTGTTTATGCTGCTGCCGTCATTATAAGTCATTATAAAGCATAAACTAAGCGAACAAGGAAAATTTGAATAGACTAGCACAGAACAGAGAAACTCTGCAAACGAGGCTACTGATGTTAGTGAATGACATATTGTATAACTATTACAGTGTACATCCGCTAATTCGAATGCTAGAAAATTCGAAATTTTTCTTGTTTCGAACGAGGCATTTTCTCCGTTGCCAATTCAAATTTGCATGTAGGCCTACCAGTATGCTATAACTCTTTCAATTTACTAGATGATTCATTGCCAACGCAGTTTTTATAAGCTTTGCAAGTTAATACATACTTTGTATCTTAAGTTATATTAAGGAGTAACTGTATTTTCATTGATTTTAAAATTCGCAGAAATAACATCGCCGCAAATTAAACAAGAAATAAATCCGATCGCTGGAAATTCATGTTTACTCCCGTTATGGAAATAAAGTTATTTTAGTTTTGTAAAAAAAATCTTTGTAACAAAATGCAAAGCATGCCGACTCTAGTGCCCCTCCTACATTTTCTCTATTAGATAGTGGTTTGAAACCGCTGGTCTTGGTTGCCGGATATTATGATTCTACCTCGTTCTTCTGAAGCAAAGCTCTATAATGTCGGCGCAGGAACGAAAATTGCAATCTAACAACCAAACCACCGAAATTGAATTTCTGACCGGTTA
>JAAAKM020000315.1:0-26854 GCA_010016025.2 Alatinidae sp. Z8VKAUB7J3 | reverse complement strand
CAAAACTAATGCAACAGTTGAATTTGAATGATGGCAATTGATAACAAGAATAAAAATTGGCAAATTGATGACAAATTAGTACTCAATAAAGTCTTTACATCATCATAGCACCACAAAAACGAACAAAACAGTTCACATCCAATGATGATACAGTCTACCTGAATTCAATGGATTTGCTTTCTCAAACAGTAAAAATAGGTTCAAGACATTGTGCACATCTAGCATCTGCTCATTCTCTTGAGCACAAAATTCCAACCATTCAAAAACCAAAAGGAACTCAAATCAGAGAAGAGTCTGGTTCGATGCCCTTTTCATTATTTTGGGCTTCAGCTTGCAACGAAGCTGTAAACCGCAAGGCACTGCCTTTAAAAGTTTCTCCCTGAGATTGTCTTGGGTGGATTTAGCATTGTTCCCACCCATGGACTCTTTCCCGATCAAATTAAAAACTACTCCTCATACTACTACTCATATTTTCAGGTTCCTACACATTTAAGTTGCAGAAGAATTGCAGTTTCATCGAAGCCATACTTCCAAGCTGTTGTCAGGTCAAATTAAATTTTTGTCAAAGAAAAATCGGCAAAAACTGATTCAGATGTGACTGCACAAAAATATAATAACTGACACAACTTAACAATGCTTTCGAAGTCAGCTTTCCATAACAAAATGTCAATGAAGCAACATCACAAAATTGTGAAAAGAAAATCATTTTTCCAAAAGTTCCCGCCCTTTCATAAAGAGCTCTTCCTTGTTCAAATCCGTAATATTGTGCACGGCCAGCATATACAAACTCTCGAGTTTCTTTGTTTGTATTTTGTTTCTATCCTTATAATAAATTTTGGTCCGCTTGCTGTAAGACGTGTAAGACGTTTTCAATATATCCAGAATAAAATAGAGATATCAGAGCCGATCCAAAGACACACCGACTAATCTCAATGGCAAAAAGATCAATGTTACAATTCAACATATCATTGTTAGAGGTACTGCTGCATTTGTATTATGCACCCATGACAAGAGAAGCCGTCCAAAGCTTTAATGGGGGAAACCCGTCCTACAGGGCACATGTCCCACTCGTGTATGAGCAGGCGCTATTATGATCACTTATAACGCTGTCAGCATATTCGTCTTACTGAAACTGTGTTCCTAGAGTTAAAGACATGCATGTACACAACCCCTTACTATGCCCTTAACTACACGTCGATTGTAAATGACACATTTATAAACTGCATATACAAATCCACAATGAGAAAACAATGTGAGCTTTGATTTTGACAAAGCTCTAACACTGTACTGGCCAAAAACGAGCAAAACAGAATACAAAGTTGCGATGTTTGTCAACGCTATATTACGTTAAATGACAGACTCTAAAGAGCAAGTGAAGTGCACGTAATAACACAAGAAATAAAACGGTTTCATAAAATTGTGTTGCAGCTTACCTGTTGGCGGGCAAATGGGAGTAAGGAGACAAAGGCACCATAGTTAAAAGATGCCTTGGATGCGGCCCAAAAGTAGCGATATTATTTTGAACACGTTGAGTTTCATGTGCAGTAAGCGATCGATATTGAGCCATGTCTGCATGCAATCCTGGTTCTCCAACTTTACTTCCCTTTTTCCCTCCTGGGTGTCCACGCCATGGTGGCTGCCCACCAGACATAACCTGCTGATGTGGAACCTGGCCACTGGTATAATGCACCTGGTTACCTCCTATTTGTGTGTAAACGCTGGCAGTACCCTGCACTGCTGGCATTGAAGGCTGAAACATGCCCCTAAAATATTGCTGCATTTGGGATGGTGGTGGAGTTCTTTGAAATGGCGGAGTTTGCGCTGGCGATGGACGTGTATAGGATTGCTGTGACGAGGGTGGCGTGTTACTTACATAAGGGGGCGTCATAACCACTGGGGATGTCGATCTTTGCGGGGCAGGTGGTGTGCGAGATTGAGGATACCGTCCTGTTGGTTCCCCAGTGCTATACTGGGCGTACTGGGCCTGTGTATAGGCCGTGTAACCTTGAGCTGGAAGGTATTGTGCATGCATAGTCTGTCCCTGGTACATTTGACTTGGTATGATGGGTCTCCCTTGCTGTGGAACCATGAAGTAAGGCCCCTGGGGTGATGAGATGATCATTGGCAATGGAACATCCGCAGTTGGTGACGTAGGAGTGTACTGTGGCTCCGGTGCTCCGGTATCTTCTTCAGCTCCTTCAGGTCTTGCCGCTACAGTCATTGCTGAGAGTTGCGTCGGAAGGTCTTGGTAGCCCATAGGCTGCATAGGCCCTTGCATGCTTCCTGATGACGGCGCACTTTGCACTTCCTTCAACAAATTACACGAGAAAAGCGACAGATAACACAGCGAGATGTTTGGACATAAATACAACGTCTCTCTCTTTTATATGAGAAATTACATCACGGTCGACAAAACATATCTACGTACAGCCAATTGCAAAATACTGCAGCCAGAACGTCTCCAAAATGAATCGCATATTTGTACACGTAGAAACTGAATACATAAGGAATGTAAAGAAATTTACTATCAGGATAATTGTAACCATTCCCCTACACGAAGCCAGAACCATAGACATCCCACAAGCGCACTTGCTTTAGCAGGAAAGAAACAGAACCAAACAGCAATACTGTGAAACTTCCACAATCTACTATGGGTTCCATCTTCAATCTCTATCATCGGACATAGCAGAATTAGACTGACTTTTTATTCTTGAAGTAGAATTTTGTAAAATATCTTTGATAAGATAGATAAAATACTTGGTGTGTTTAACATGTTCTAGATCTGATGCCTAACTTCTGCAATGAATCAGAAGCAACTTTTTGATATTAAATGGTTAATTCGAGAAACAAGGCAATCGGGAGCATGTGAAACTCGACGGAACAAAACTGCCAACGTTGCTTGTGCACTTTCAGTCCGCTTATTGGACTAGTCACGGTACTAGAGGCCAGGACACTGGGTAAAGTTACGTAACGCCATTGGCATCATCGATACGGCGGATGCACATTGTACACTAGTTCTTGTTCAAGCGCCTGACTAATAAACAAAACGCCGACACAAATCCTAAATTATTCGAAAAAGGGATTGCCTCACCAGATTTACACGTTTATTAGTTTAATTTCCAAGATTACTCACTCACCTGCGGGCTTTGAGGAACAGCGCCCCTAGACTGTCCAGTCGGTTGCACTACCACATAGTGGAGAGGGTTGCTCATTTGGGGCATCGGCATAACAAGCTGGTATGCGCCTGGTTGAGCTGATGATCCTGTGGATGCACAAAGGATGGCACCCGGCGACATTTGTCTCACATTTCCACGACTTACGTAACCCGATTGGTAGATGACAGGAAGTCCATCTGGTCCCAGGACAGGTGTCCCTAGGGCAGAATAAAAGAAACGGCTATTTACGCACGGAACCAGGCTACATAAGGCAACTAACGAACGTTACTTTTTAGTTGCCGCAGTTATGACCCTAGCATCTTCAAGGGGGTGAAAATGAGCGTTCATGATATAACAGACAATGGCGAGCTATGTGCTAGTAATTGTTTGCACCGGTACTTGAAACGTAAAGCGATCACGACAGAAAAGTCCTGTCTTGATTTAAAGCAATGTGGCCTCTTTCAAAAAATTCTGAACTTTTGTCTGAGAAGATGGTTTGTGGTACAAAGATGCAAAATTGCTTTAGAAACAGACTTCTCTTGCTCTTGGTGTACATTGAAAGCTGCGATAAATGGATCTGTTGCTTAACGCAAATTTTGTATCAATTACCGACGGCTTTCAGCTCTAAAATTGGGTCACAGAGCCTGATAGTGGCCGTTCCTTATTACACGCAATATAACACATGTTAGAAAACATTCCGCATATTGCGAATTTTAACAAGTGGACGAAAACGAGCTTCCAAATTACCCATCTTTAGCAATTAGAAATCAAATTGGGAATCCAACACGCACCTGTCGCTGGATTGACAACAACGGCACCCTGCGACATGCCTTCGCCTGGTAATCCAACAAGAAGCCCTGTGAACGAGAAGCATAAATGTCAATCACACAGGTCAATGTCAATCACAACAAGTAACGCGACCCTTCTCTTTGTATCTACCATGCAGAATACGACCCCCCCCCCTCCCCCCTTAGTCAACACAAACTAAGATGCACTAGCTGTCTAAACAGTTAAAACGTGAAATTTCGTATGAATCTTTTCTTCTTAGCCTTCATCCCACAATAATAAATTATAGAAATTGGTGTTTTCCAAAACTTCAATGCATTGACACACGCTACTTTTGTCAAGATGATATCTGATAATTCTCTTTATAGGGTCGCTAATGTTATTCTAAAAATACATATAACATAAAAGTAATATGGAAATTACATACTGGCTTCATATCGTCAATCAGTCACATTACAATCATGCCATGGCGTAGCTACTTACTAAAGTACAGCTTTGAGTACAGCGTTAAAATACTTAAAATTCCCAACGCAATGGCCTATGTCTCAAATAATTGTTAACCGGGGGTTTAGAAGAGTTTAACTTCATCAGATGTGTAGTATATACAAATGAAGGAAACAACTATTACATTTCTCAAGTTTCTTTTTAGAACTTTCAAATGACACAGATTGAAAAGAGATACAATTAAAACCATCTCTAATGTCCGATGGACTCCTCAAACTAATCTTATTATCTTTATCTGATGGAGAGGCTGCCTCAGGGCTTATATTTGGACGACACATTAGATAAAATAAACAGGAATATTTGGCAAAAAAGCGTTACGCATTTCAGAGACGCTTCAATTCAATATTGTACATCTTATATACATATCAGTACGCATGCGTTAACGATACGATAATTAGCGCCGATCATCAAACCATCGCCAATTATCAAACCACGATAAAATAATCAACTCTACCTATATCAATTTAATATCGACATGAATGTCATCGAAACTGATTTTCGTGATTGCTCGGACATCCAGTTTACGACTAATCTATCATCAATACTAAGATCACTGATTAGTTAGTCTACATACTCTACAAGAAAAAAGACATCTTAGCAGAGAAAACTTCACCATGAATATATTGGGAATCGTACTGCTTATCAGGGAGACTGGTATGAAACATCGGGAAACGTACAGAAATTCAGTGGAGCAGGAAGAAAGTATGACATGTTTACAAGTGCACCATAACGTCGAATAAGCTGACAGTAAAATTTGGCTTTATCATCGTGACGTGAACAAATATACACGGAATAATCATTCAAGATACTTAGAAAAGATTGACCAACTCAAAAGTGCTTTTAGTAAATACTGAATGCATTTTGAAACAAAATCGTACTTCAGATAAAATTGTAATGACTTTAAATTCTTAGAGAGAGTATTGCGGATGTATTACTTAAGAAAACGCTCCTCATGTTGAACGATCATTCCTTGACAACTCCTATTTTTCACTCTCAACTGCTCTCAACGGCTGTTTGCCCCCTATTATAATTCACTTTCTCACCTGGCTGAGAGTGTCCTGCAGATCCAGGTGAGACAGCAACTTGCTGGCTCACTCCCGCCGGGTATGAGACTAACGGATGCTCCATTCCAAGAGTGCTATCACCTCCCCATGGCATCGCTAAAATTGAAAGGAGGTAAATGTAATGCTATAACCTTCTGATATTTCCTGACTTTATAGCCATTCCCTTATGCAGTCGCGAAAACCACACTATGCAACAGAGTAGATTTCAATGCGCAAGGGCAACGTGCTCAAATGGACTTTTATGACGACAGAGATACTTCCCTTCGTTGTAAATACAGTAATAATTAATAGGTATAAATAAAGGCAATTTCCTAACTGGAAAGTGAAACCAGCAAAAGACACCTTCTTTTATCCTGATCCTTCTTTTTGCTTCTTTCTGCTTCTTTCCGAGTTGGTTTATTCACGTCTTCATGTCTGTTAGTGCATAGTACCAGGAAAGATGCAACTCATGGAAGCCAGAGCATGAAGTGCGCGTAGTCGAGGATCAAGGGATGTCAATATACACAAAAGACACAACCCGAAACCAATAACTGGCCAATATTATTTTCCGAATCAACGCGATCGTCTGATGTACATTCTGCAATGTTAATAAACTTTAAAGTAACCAGTTATGAGGGAACGTAAGTATTGAAAAGTCAGAGAAAGAGGAGACGACTATTATTACACTGATCACAACATTGATATCATTAGCATTAGTATCATGTAATACGTACAAGTATGAGGAAGAAATTACTGTCACAATCATTCGACTTTCTTATGGTCTAAAACATTTTGAATGAAAAACCCGTGATCAGCAGGATCCAATACGGTATTCTATTACTTCTTTGTAACAAATCGGGTAAGAGAAAAAATTCTCAAAGCCCCTATTGACTATCAAAAGATGGCGTAGACGCAGTTTTACGATTCATCTGATGTAACCATAGGACCGTAATTTACTGATCAAAATTTTTTGATCTGTTGAATAAGTATGAAGTACGTTAAGGTGAATGCGCATACCGTATCCAGACATTGTCTGTTGCACGGGGTACTTCTGAGTCTTCTCTGAAAATCTCTTGTTATCTAGTGGTACCTTACCACCTGTAGAAAAGAACCATATATTATTAGTCACAATCAATGATAACCACGAGTATAAACACTACTGACACAACACATCTCTATTCATTAAATTGCAAATAAGGAGCAAGCCTGTTTACTTCAGCTATTGGCGAAATTAAATACCGATCACATTTCATCTTCTTGCAAGACTGCCTCTAAACCGGTATCGTTGACAATATACTGACCCATGTAGATTAGGAAGGTACATGGCACGCATCGAGGCACGAGAGAAATATAAAATTGCTATACTATTATTAGTCTGAGACTGAAGCTCTGTGAACAGTTCACATTCGTCCACCAGCAGTATTGCTCCAAAAGTGACTACTAAGCATGAGTGAAGGTCAGATAGAGGTATTACAAATAAAGATTATACAATAACCATAACAAGACAAAAAACACTAACATAAAATCATTTTCTACGTTCAAACATACTTTAAAATGCTATGCTAACGCAGGTTAACGTAACTGTGACTACTTCATACAAGAATTGTTGTATTACAAGCATTGATCTGGCAATTTCTTTCAAGGACCAGCATTTGCCCCTCCCCAGCCCCTTTATAAACCTACCGCCTCAGAGCCTTACATACATGAAAATATGTTCCATTGATTAAGCTTCTCTAATACTACGACGACGACGTTTTACTACCCCACCTCTAATTTTCAGGTGTATACTCTGCAATGGACAAGCCAGGCGCAAAACGGATTCTTAATTCGCAGATAAGTGCCCAGGACAAGGCGCGTAGATGAAACATAGCTACTAAACATTATTTGATGAGCTTTGCGTGTATTCTATCACAATCGTCAAATCATTAAATTGCACTTCATAAAACACGTTGGGTGAAAACCACAACATAAAAGCCTCTTTCCAGTTAAAGGTGAAACTCTCAGATGATCTGACAAACGTCTGTGAAATTGACGTATTGTCTGACCTAACTACGCTTCTGCACAGAAACGGCACTTAAACTGGTAGAGTATGCCTATGTATACTCTATATTTTGGTACATCAAGTAATTTGGACATGTTCTTTGGTGAGAAACTCGTTGTAAGTACAAAATAATTTGGCTAGTATCGACTGAAATTCATCGTTCCGAGGCTCGGCAACAAAACAATACTTGGACGTTAATGGCTCCTTTTAACAATCTATCACTTTTCATACCAAAAGGTTGCATATGTTTGACAAAGACTTGCCAGGTAGTATCGTAGGCAGGCAAAGACTGCTCTCTGGTACTCCACGGGCACATCAATCACTAATTGCATGGCCCAATCAAATGTCAAGATGTCTCATAATACCATAAAACCAGTTTTTCATAAAATTTAGTAGTAAGTGAATCTTCGTCCCTCGATGTTAAGAAATAAAATCTTGTCTCAGTTATACAGGCCCAAATTTTATTACCTTAAAACTAAATAAGCTCTGGACTTCTCTTCATGGGAAGGATTATGGGAATTACGAACTACATTCTGTTAATGAATGCGATCAAAGATATAGCATAAAGAGTGTCTACACTAACAATCCATCGCCGATTCAACAGTTAACGGTAGTTAGCGGCTTTTTCATATAAACCGGCATACCTAGTTGAGTTTATTGAACACATGTAACATCGACTAGCTTCCTGACTTAACTGCCCACAGAAAAACAAAGACTCTCGTAAATGTTAACTGCAACTGATTTCCGTGACATCTGAAGTGGGTTCAATTACAAAGATATTAAGAAAAGCACGTGACCACTCAACTCTGCCCTCAAACACGTGTCATGATCTGTGCATTATATGCAAATCTTTCGTGCGATTTGTCCACATCTAAGGTCATACATCACTTAGACTGTCATTTTTTACCAGACCTGTCTGATCACCTTTATTATTACTGTTATCTGCTTCAACTCTTCTAGGTACGATACTATCAGTTATGCTATGAACGTCTATGTAAACGTTGCTTTCTTTACATGTTTGGCAACTAGCAATAGATGATACTAAGTCCAGCCTCGGCTTCGTGTAACCCAATAAACTTCCAATGCTTAAAAACTTAGTATGTACCAACGCAGCATGCTTCTCACTACCAATCCGCGCTGTTGTGCTTATATGCGCCAGGATTTCTCCACCCATCCCCTCCTTCAACACGACAATCTCTGTGATTTAGAAATGGGAAGTTGCAATGGTGAGTACTAAAACAAAATCGAGGCTCTATCATGGCTTTGTAACGAAGCAACAGGTTTCTCCTTTACCTGCTCCATCTGCTATATCAGTCAAACTACATTATCAAACTACTTTGGACATTAGAGTGGTAATAGCAACAACAGTTTTTGTTGTCAAGTCATCCTGTAAACTCGGTTCACCCTCAACGAAAGTGGTTTCCTGTTAAAAAGGTGGGAATCAAGGATTATTGTGGTGTCATCCAAAATCTGAGCCAATGTGTACTAATATCATGTTATTCCCAGAACAAGGCGATTGTCCTTGTTATCAAACTACTTCATACCTGGACGGGGTCTATCTATTCTTGATATTATCGGCATTTGTCAATCTTCACGGTAACGTATCAAAGGATGACAAAGTCGCTTAAGAATCCTCTGAGTCAGTCTGGGGAAGTTATCTTGTTGCCTGGGCGTGGGAAATTTGTAGATTCCGGGCCACGGATTTGTCTGTCAAGTGACAGCTCTCCTCACAAATAATTTAGTTCAAAAAGATCCCAGGTCTGCTTTCGTTGCTCCGCTGCACGGATACATCGGATTACGAATAGAGAAAGAACAATGCAAATAATCGAAGAATTCTACATGGTTAATGTCTAACGAGGACAGGTTGAAATCACTACCCCAATCACATATCTATAGTGTGTACATATGGGAATCGTCTATTTTCTTGTCGTTACGGCCTACTACGGCTGATCATAAAACCGTGTGAAGAAAATTATCGTCTCAGTAATTTCAGGAATCAATTAATTACAAGCAGGTCTTCCCCTTGTAACAACAATCCAAGGAAAAGAAGCTCAATTCTATTTCCCTAACAATCAACCACACACAGTTCCACTACATAAGTCTAAAAACGATGAGACAAAAAGGATTGAATGGCTGTCTGCAATGGGCTAAGTGGATATCTACCAAACCATACATATCTGAAGGTCGCTCGTGCTCGCCACATACAAGATCAATTCAATCTATCACTTTCGGCACTTTATTAAGAAAATGCTGTCGTACCTGTTACATGTGCTGCGATTCGTAAAGCAGCATTCCTTTCTTCGTTTTTCTGTTGTTCCAAAGCTTGAATTCTTGGAGGCCAATTCACTGGCCTGCGAAGAAAAGTTAGCATGGAAAAGATTGAGGCCAGATACAGTACCTTCTACCAAGCAACCAGCGCTAGCAGTGCCTAGTTTTACATTACCTACATAAATCACAAGCTCATTTGAACGCGAAGAAACGCTTCGATAGTCTTAAAGTTTACGTTACTCTTAAGCGTCATCGAGGAAAACAGTCATTAGAAAACAATAATGCAGACAGACGACCCATTTGCCTGTCTTATTTCTTAAGATCGAGACCGTTCCAGCAATTGTTTGCGGATACAGCCAACTGGAATAAGAACTCATAGTATAACGCCAAAATGCTTTACAATCACAACTAGTGTCGAGAAATTCTCTTCCATAATAAATAATGAATTTGAGTGTAGTCTGCAGGTGTTTGCGTTCCTGAATCTGAGAGATGAATTCGATCTTTCGGTCAAGACACGTGACAGGTGTTTTCTTTTCGTTTTTGTTTTATTTTGTTTTGTTTGGGGTTATTTCCCCGTTCTTGGAAACTATGCTGCTCTTTCATCAACCTGTTGGTCCATTGGCTTGGTACACTTCATTTACACTCTTGTCTACCATTCTGTTCAAACGATGCACGCATAGCTTTGGCTAATTTCGCAAGAGGTTTACAACTGGGTACAGATGGGGATGGGATGAAGTGTACTTTCGTTATCTTCACAAGAAAAGTTTCATCTAAGTTATAAGAAAAAGATGTAAGAGCTTCTATCAACCACCTGGATCTTAATACGAGTCAAAAAGCTCTTGCAACTAAGCTTAAAACATTAAAGCGCGGGGCTTCCTAAGGGTATGAAAACAAATTAACCGCAAAAATTATAATTATGATTTATAAGTGGCAGTCTATCCCTGTTTTGATGTGGGGAACGTGGTTGCCCAAAGAAACATTACGTCTACAAAATGGCCACTGTAGTAAGATACCAGTTTAAACACATCATTGCTAACATGAGAGTTACTCCATTTACAGGATTCACCTAAAAACTCTTCTGCATCTTTTCTTTTCAAATTGAAAGTAGAAAAACCCTTCACGATCCAATTAACAACCCGTACAATCTACTCTTGTACAATAGTAAAGGCGCAACCCTAAATTTTATAAAACGTGGGTCTTCGCTTAATAACGCAGTCGAAAAACAGACGTCTTCTTAACAGCACCCACTAGTTATTCTTGGCTACTAAAAGAACTTGCAGTAGAAAGAAGTAGACACTTCGGCACATATTTACAATTTCTGTATCGTAAGGTATTCTGATCAACGCTGAAGCACCTTCAATTTTGTTCGTTTTCAATAAAATAACGCAATAAAAATAAATGCAATAAAGCTCAGTTTTGAATAGCTACCAGGGCTATGAACATGATGGGTACCAGGAAAAATTATGTAAGGCAAGGTCATTGCACAATGTATTATCTAAACTTTATAAAACATGTACCTGAAAAATTCATGATATGCAATCTTAAAAACATGTGTACTACTGATTGTCATTGTATGACTGTTCGCCCGTCATCAGTGCTTGCCTGCCCTTTCGCCTTATGTGTAAGCACATTCACATGTCGCGATCTTGAACTAGACTCAATTACAACTCTTTCAAATACTACATCATATCAATACTGTGTTCCTTGGGTCACGTCAATTTCACTCAACTTCTTTCCTCACTCAGTAGGAATAGCCTTCCTCCTCCTAGGTGCAAGTATATATATATCAATACAATACACTTGCAAAGTGCCTAGGAGTTCTCTGTTGCGGTGAAATTTCAGTCCTTTTAGTAGTGATCGAAGTAACACCCATGCTGGCCGGCGTACATTTGGATGTTCACACAGCTTGCAGCAGTGATTCTCGACCTTGGCCTTGAGGGCCACACGTGCCAATACAATCATTTAAATCCAGACCCCAAGAACCTATTTTTATTTTCAGTAAAATTGCTTTTGAATACTAAAAACTAAGCGAATGTGAAAGGAACGAGTAAATTTACTGCTATGTACTTTTTAATACGCCTTTCGAAGTTATTCTTCAAGACCTGGTTGATTTTTAAAAGTAGTATTACAATTGTGAAACTCGCACGTCCCTAGTCGCACTATGGCGGTTGACCATCCATTAAAATGGAGCTTGAATATTCAATCTGCTTGCTTCAACAGAGCTCTGTGGATCAAAATGCCCTAATTCCGTCCGGCTGAGCACTTTCCACGAATACGTTTCCATCGTCGTAATCATCGTCGTCTTTGGAAGTTGTAGTATGTGTTTCCCAATAATGGATCGTTCACACAGAACACCAAACGGCAGTCTACAATGTGACACACCTCAATAGTAAATTGGATATATGCAAATGCCCTCAAACATTGGGAGTTAAAGCAGTTCCTTGAACAACAATGACCACTACGGTAACGTGGTCATATCTAGCACCGTCCGCTAGCTAAGCCACTTTTTGTCCAAATAGTAAGATAACAAATATCGCTAAGATCGATGACAATAAGTGGAAAGCTACTGTGCTTAATGCAACGATCCACCTTTTAACTTTACTCCCGATCTTGCAAGGCAAAGACAAGCCTCTCAATAATCTCTGTACCACTGTTTCAGCCTTTGCATTGCAGCTTGATCTTTTGAACTAATACTTCCATTTATAGAGCTAAGTGTATTAAGCCTCCTGATTGCGTCGGACGTCCCGGAACCGACTGACCGACGAGTAAGTTTGCGAAATCCACTTAACAGCTTCCTTTTCTTCGAATCTTCTTCTAGTATCATCCTCATTTCCAACTTTTTAAAACCACGAAAGTAGTATCAGATGCCGCGCTGTGAATTATTGAGAATGGTACTTACAAACGTTTTTTGATAAATGTAATTTATTCTTGCTTCTTAAATTGAATTACCATAAAGACCCGTCCAATTCCAAAGTCCAATTCCAAACGTTTCCCTCGAATAATCCAGGACCAGAAAAAGTCACCTTACGAAATAGAGCCCTAAAAGGGATCTGAGTACGTATCCTAATAAGGTATATAACATATTTGTAACTAACTATACAAACAAGCTTGGCATTTAGTCAGGATTCGGTCTTGATCCCAAAAAATCAGAATCACTGGCTTTGAGGCGAAATGCCACCTTCTGATAAAACCAAATCTTCAAACGTTAATAGCACGCGCATATAATATAAATAACATGGGAGCCACCCTTCAGAAAACGACAAGGTGAATTCCGTTTGCCGAATTTGAAAGGGCATCAAGTAGGAAGTTACGCGCCTTCTCGAGCAAATAATCCTTTGTATACTACACCCAATTCATTGTTACAAACTAATCGACTCAGCGTACCTTACTGTTGGTGATTCGACTGTCTGGCTCGTGGTCACTGCTACTGGAGTTGCAAGTGGTAAGTTAGGCTTGACTGGAGTGAGAAGTAATTGGTCCTGGCCATCCCCTGAAGACTGGGACGACGTTGTCGACTGTAAAATTAGAAGGGAAGAAAATTTAGGACATGAGATACGGACAGACCTTTGGGGGAGGCGTTGAATCTGTACGAATGTAAGACTACTGCTGCTATGTTTAGGTTACTGATGCCCTATTTACACATTAATAAAACATTTTAACAAAGTATGGCGCCCTTATAATTCGTGAAACAACTTAAATATTTTAAGCCTAGATAAAATTCTAGTACGGGTTAGTTAAAAGTTCGGTTTCTACATTTCTACCAATTTTTGCTCTTGATTTCCTCCGACGTGATGTACTACGGCAAGAGCTCCTCCTATTTTGATAAGGGTCACGAATTTTCGTCTCCAGAACTTCAGTTCTTCCACTGCTTTTCTCTTAAATTCACCGACTCATTATATATTTGCTATATTTTTTCATTCTTCTGACAGGAGGGAAGCAGTAGCCATAAAACTCTCTTAAGTTAGTTTCAGTATGATATGTTAAATATCGTACTTTAGGTATGATAAAATAAATACTTATAACTTGAAGCCTCGCTGTCTTCGTAAGTTGCATCCTTTTTGAAGAGAATGTCCACCTTCCCTTTTGAACTATCGTTAACACAGAAAAGAGATGGGTTGTCTCAATTCGAGAAATGTGCCACTGTCAACCAGTTCCTAAAATGTACCACGAGGTAGAAACCCCAATGTTGAACAGCGTTCAGCGCCATGAAGTTATCCAATTCTTTTGTCCCCCAATATTTAGCAATGACGCCATGCTAAAACAGCCTAATATACCGACGTTTGCACTTATGCTAGCCCTTGCGTAAATACAGCTGCGTGATTTAAGTGTTTGGGTTACCGCCCAGTGTTTATGGGTTCAAATCCCGATCATGTCTTATACAGTCGGGGTAGTGGACTATTTTATACTTCACAATGACCACGGTGTTATGCCCTTTTCAATGGTACTTCACTTCAAACATCCCCTGAACTTTCGGCATCTTCTTTGATTTAGTCCGATGTCAGTTCTAATGAAAAAACTGTGAAGTTTAAGAGCACGTTTCAACTATTAAGCCACCAGTTTTCCCTGGTTGATGAAGTGGCTTCTAAAAGGGCTCTTCAGCCCAAAAAACATGGCGAACTACAGGAAACAAGGAAATAATGAAGGCATAGCAACAAATCTTACGTTTCATTTCACGAACTGCTGCTCTCTGAAATCCCCTTTCTCTTTTTTGCTTCCCTAATGACTATAACCTTAGTTGTAAGTTTTTTGTAGCTATGTCTTCCACTTAAAACTACCTGCCTTTTCTAGGCCCACCTTTCCAGCAGTTCTTGACGCTTCCGTAACTGTTAAACGCTATTATAAATAACCTCGCTTCTTTAAATTCTTTAAAAAACAAACAAACAGAAAAATATGAATGTGTGTTCTCCTTGGCTTAAATATGGGCCGACGAGTAAACAATCTTCCGAAAATGCTGGAAGAGATTCGACCCCCTCATCAGACACAAAAAGTCAGTTGTATAGAAAAGGGTGTAGATGAAGCAACCTTTGCAACTGGGTTTCGTTGTTGTTTTTTTACGTCAAGCGTAATCAGGACTGGATTATTACGTTAGATTCCTTCGTGAAGATCTTGGTGAGCACCAAAAGAGCCTGACGATATTATCCCATAAATGTTTGTCAAATGTTTCGGCATATGCGAATTTAGTTATAGTTTCGTATATTTCCCATAACTCACATTCTACGTCTTTATTGAACTTCTCCGTATTCACTTCACAATCTTAAAAGTATAAGATGCCCAATAGATATGTCATGCAATTCACCAGTAAAGATAGACGGTTTCACAATAACTTGGACAGTTTATACACGGCAACCGGTCGATGAAAATTTGTTTTGTCATGGGTTGTGTCTTCACGTATACCTTTGGCCAAGGTATAGTCATGCCAGCTTGGGCAGTACAAAGTAAACTGAAGGTAGAGCCATGGATGTATCAGATCTATCACTGTTCATTCTTCACAACGCACAGAAAACATTCTGATCAATGCATTCCGCTTTTGACATTGCCTAAACATTACAACTGATATAACCACTGAAAGAAATACTGACTCTGAACGTAAACTGTAAGCGAAGGCAATCAACGCAGACATGCTGTACTTGTTCCTGTAGTTTATCACCATCATGAATTTCCATATTATCATTTGGTGCACCGGCTGCTAGGCAACACTCAATCACCGTCTATTGTTGCTCCGGCTTGGTTACTAAGTCTCCTAATAAAAATATACAATGCAAAGGCGAGATTCAATCTTACATCTTTGTTAAAAATTCTCTCTCTTGCCTTTATATATTCTTCGGTGCGCTCTTCGAATGATTTTGACTTTTTGCCCTCCATGGTTCTCCGCTGAACAACTGGACTTCCGGGCTAAAGCGGAGGACAAGAATCAAGAGCGACATTAAGCAAATATGTCCAACTTGGGAAAGCAATGAATCCCCTGTCCTTGGCAAAAGACACTTATCAAGACATTAAGATTCAAATATTTTGAAGAAACAGGAGTAAACACCAAATGAGCTGAGACTATGGTTTCACGAGGAAGTGTGTACTTTCAGCCCTTGAACGTAACAACGCTATCAATCCAAGTCGTTCACAATGCAAAGTTTTATTTACGGACAGAAGACAGTTCACACACCTACGTGTACTTGAAGTGTACTGCCTGAAGTATTATTAGGAAGTAAATAAATATATTCTGAAACATATCATTTGTTTCCACGCGTATATTTCATGTTCCTAAAAGCATATGTATTATACTATTGGACAGGATTCATGCTATGCAACATCCACATGCAACGTCATTCCCTAAGCCCATTATTTTTCCAGGCGGGTTGAGGAAACCATTCGGGGTGGGGTGTATTTTAAATATTAATAGGAGTGGGGGTAAAACTGAGATAGAGGGTTCTCAAGAGTGTCCAAGGTGTGACAAGAAAGAAGTAAGATTTCTTAATGAGCTGCTCTTTTGTTGACAAATCATTTCCTGAAAAACTAATTAATTGCACAAAAATATAGCACGTGTCATTGTTTTTCACGCATTCAAGTATTAGACTCTATGTACAGGGTATAAAATAATTAAGTGATGACGTAATTAGACCATTTCGAGGAACCCCAATTACAACTATTAACCGTAACACCAAATCTCTGTACACAAAATACAGCGTTCAAATGTCGTACCAACTGCGAATAACAACTCTTAAAAAGACTGTTAATTTAACCACGTTCTTAAAATTTTGAAATGGGCTTAAATAATACGGTTTCGATAGGAACAATTCAAGGTTTGAAAGTTGCGTATCTCGACTAATGACCATGATATTGCCCTCAAACGTAGACAGGTCATCTAGAGTGCGAAAAATTATCAAATTTCTAATATTCATTAAATTGTGACTTAGGTCTTCTATAGAAAGCATATGCCGTTTCATTACGCTCCTTTGAAATCGTGGCAGTGTCAGATGATTTTTTACTAACGGATATGTCGTACTGGATTACTAAACGGGGCAAAAGAGCAAATTTGATATGGTAATATTTTCGGTAACAATACCTTTGACTTACTCATGTGTGACGGCTGTTTATGAATGATTCTTCCTAGACAATGTCTTTGAAGTTTACCTTTGCTGATAAAACAGTTAAATCTATATGAAGGTATGCCTGTGGTACATCCAATGGCCACAATGAAAAGTTGCACTTACCCTCGGCGAAAGAGTACCTTCTTCCGATGACGTGGTATTATCTCGCCTCATGATGGCCTTGGGCAATAACAGCTCTTCATCAGCATACTCCTGGCTGCAATAAGCTTGAAAGCTCCTTTCCGGTCTGGAATGAGGAAATTGTTGATCAAGAAGAAATGAAAGTGGAATTGGTTTCAAAGGAAAACAATGATCTTTTTGGCGAGTTTATGGCACAGCAGCACTTGCTGACTTCGACCACGATTTACATCATGTTATTTACAAAATAACGAACTCATAAGACGAGATGCACTAAGAAAACACACACACGCACATGCGCACACCCACACATGCACAGGAAAAGTGTAGGTAATTTTGGACAGGTATATGAAGACAAAATACCTGACAAAATAGATGCCAATCAATAAAGCATATTATCTTCGGTTCATAACCTACCAAAGACTGGTAGCTGAAGGATTCTTTCTGAACCGACCGCGAAGGGCGTGGTTTCAACGGACGCCATGCAGTTTGCCGCTCTCGAAAGACAACGAAAATGAAATAGACACGAAGAAGAAAGCAAGATTGTCAATTCTTAATAGTGGTCATATGATGTTTGCAAAAAGAAAGTTTTGTCCAGGCTAAGCAGCATGATAATACTGTGTTACTGTAGTCTCTATGCTATGCTCTCATTACTTGAATTATAATACCATAAATCCACCAGTCCTTTTCTCCACTAAGATGACCACGGGTCACTTTCCCCTAACACGTTCCGTCACATTTCGTCACTGATGAAAATCAGCCATCTAGCCACTACACCTCTTCGCCATCTCTTATTACCAATTACTAATGCTATCTGTTTCTCGGTATTTCTCCCTCTCGAACCTCATTTTCTCTATCTAATTCACCGCCCTTCGTGCAACACTCCCAGACACATGTGGTTGGCTTGAAAACAATCCTAAACTGAGAAGGGAGTGGAAACTCATTATGCAAACAGGTCATTTATGAGGTGAAAATTGTGGAATGCTGCGTTGTAGTTTGTGTATTAATGTTATCATAGCCAATGGCACGTTTCGAGGTTTCTGTGTTTACCCAGTAAGACTTAGCATCTACTAGTGACATAGGCAATTTCTAATGTGCTAGCAAAAAGAACATGGGCAGTGAATTTGAAACGATTTGAAAAACGTCCGAAAGTACAGTTTACGGAATTTGCTGGTGCATCATAACGTTGTCAAAGAACAAGTCTTCAGTGTGTGTAAAGAAGAAAGATGCTTTAGGACATTTGTCTGTCGGCGAGTAAGGAAAGTTTGCAAAGACAATCTTATACTTCTTCAGGGCCAAGTGTAACGTAGTTATGTTTGAAACATGTGCAAGTCTCGGAACTGGTAACAGAATATATATTTCTTATAAAAGGAACATTATTGTTACAAAGGCATCTACCAAAATGCGGAAGAAAACAAACTGTGTTTATTTCTAAGATTTGTTACACATATAATTTACCTATAATTTGTCAATGTCTACCATAACCTGAGCAAAATTTGCTTCTAAAAGCAACCAAAAGTTCGTTCAAGCTGGTGTTTTCTATAATGGGTTCTAAAATCTGGTTTGATATACTAAAAGCTTCTTGATCCCAGTATCTGAGTTACCAAAACTTTGTAGATTCAACTTTTGTTCGCTTGAGCAAGAATTTTGTTAAATGGCATATTGATTAGAGTAACAGTATACTATATATCTACAACAATTTTAAATTCTTACTAATCACAGAGCTACACCTATTTAAATTGTAGTTATTTCAGTACGAGTCTTAAAAACCTTTGATACAAGCGCTGTTGCCTGTAAGCCAACCTTAAGACGGAACACGAAATCCTGGGAATAAAAAGGTTTACGAATAACGAAATATCAGTTTTGAAGCGTGATACTTACATTCTAGTATTTTCTGTTTTATTTACTATGACGCATTTTCCAGTAGAATCGACATTATGCTCCAAGCCAAAGTATGCTGCTACACGATGGACTAACATTCGATGGTAGGATGTCATCGCTGGGTACTTCACAAAGATTTTCCTGTCATTAAAGGAGACGTATGGTCAGGTAGTGCAAGTTGACAAAAACAGGTCATACGTGATACATCTATACAACACTTTTTGGCAATGTTGGTATTCCGATCAGGACCACCACGCACAATAATAGTTTTAAAATGTCACAGCCCGCTTTGACTTGTCTACCAGTACTGAAACAAAATGTGTTGCTGCTTTAAGATGCCAAAACAGAACAAAAATTCATACAGCACCACATAATATAGCGTAACATAACAGGAGTACATTCATTGCCTACAGAGAACATGAGTTACATGTTTGATTTAATGGAGATGCAGTTTGGACTTAATAATGGTTTAACTGCGTGGCTTTCTAAAAGCAGTGTAGTGGATTGATAAAATATACAGCAATCAGGTACACACATAACACATTTAATCTTGCTATATACAATATGTACGTACAGGTTTTACAAACTTAATATTTTATCAGAACGGTTTATATGGTTTTTCGATTTAAAGTTTTACACATATTTCGTCTTAGCTGTCAACGTTCCTTTGACCTCTCCATTGCCTAACGTGCTCTAAGCCATGTCTTGATCACAAATCAATATCGATATTTCTTACGAATGAATGACACTTGAATGCCTTTTTCGCGGAACCTTACACAATACGTGTAGTCGCGAAGTGGTTGCCATTTGGATTCTCTATTATCATAGATTACATTTTTTCCCGCTTATACGTTTAATGATATAGAGCGGACTAAATGTCATGAAAGTACGTTCTTATTCATGCTTCTTAAATCGTGTTAGTTTAAGGTAAGCATGAAATATGCTAGCTGGGGTGTAAACGTGTATTGTGAAACATCGATGACTTTCTACAGGTTTGTCTGCAAGTGTCGATTCAAGTAAGCATGCTCTGGTGTGGGGCATATAGACGACAAAGGTGTAAAACAAATTAGCCTATTACTCTGATTCTTTTTCAGCCATTAATGACGTGTCATTACTCAATCCTTTACTCGATTTTTAACGGAAACAAGGCTTCAAAGAGGTCTACAGCTGATATATTATTGAAAAGGCACGAAGAACATCGATACTGTCACTTTCACAGAAAGACTTGATCGTGGTCTCCCTATCGGTCTTCAAAATTCAATGCAAAATAAACATGATAATATCAGGATAAAACGGTAATAGCAAAGTTTAGCCACAAACCATTTCACCAAAAGGATGATCGAAATCAAAACCTTAGATCGTAAGTGACAACTGGCTCGTAAAGAATGCACATGCCACGGCTTTTCTCGCCATTCAGTATCACTATTTTTAATCTTTAGTTTAAATGAAAATCACCACAAGATATCCTCTATGTAGTTGATAAAATCCTATGTCCTTCACGGATCTAATGAGTTTAATACAAAATTCTTTAGCCCCGAAATGGGATATGCCGACTGACTCTGTTTGACTGACAATCTGGATTCGCGAATTGGCAACCGTTAAAATCCATTAAAATCCGTTACCAACATAGAATGCAACCCACTTAGTGCAATGAGATAACTGTAACACGTTAATGGCAATGGAGGAGAAAAGTACATACCCCTGGTCACGGATCAAGCCATTGAAATCCTTCTCCAGCTTCAGAAGCATCAGGCGATCTCTGAAATGGAAGAGAGCCATGTAAGATTAACATAGCTTCTTCTATGTAATCAAAGTTCGCTTCAACAGTCAACACCTAAGTTTTCTTCGAAGAGACGGTGTTTCATTCATACTAAGGAAAGATTGCCATTTCTACTACTATGCAGTAGGAGACACAATAAGCACAGCAAACTGAGAGAAAATGGTAGACATTTTAAGTTTTGACACTGTAAGTCAGCCAGGTAGCAACTTATTGTCTACGGATGTATTTAAGCTCTAGCGAGGTGGAGTTGAACAGGGCGAAGTTAGAAAAGGAAAGTAGCGTCAGAGACTACCACACGATCTTGGTCATAGACAATTGGACGTGCCAGTCCGTTACACGTATCATAATCAACCAAACGGTATCGTCCAAAGTACAGCACTACGTCAGTAGCCACAAGTTAGCACATAACAAATGCAACCGAATTTTGT
This sequence comes from Alatinidae sp. Z8VKAUB7J3, assembly GCA_010016025.2. Classification (NCBI taxonomy): domain Eukaryota; kingdom Metazoa; phylum Cnidaria; class Cubozoa; order Carybdeida; family Alatinidae; species Alatinidae sp. Z8VKAUB7J3. The sequence continues at coordinate 5,748 of JAAAKM020000315.1, read as the reverse complement.
AAGACAGATTCAGCCGGGCCAAGTTAACATGGCCAGGCTTTATCCGTAAAAGTAAATGAAATATGCGCGACCTCAATGATAAGGTCTCTTAAAAGCGACTCTGGCAACAACAGATTTCACAAGTGTACTAAATTTAACACAAAGTTTGTCATATGGGCAGCCCATGTCACCACATGGCTAAAATCGTTGAATTTTCTCTGCTTTTTAAAGTTAGCGTCACACTATTTGCTAAAGTTAATACAACAGTTTTTAAAATAAATTGACTTTCATAATATGGAAACAATATAAATAACGTCTTGTCTTACGATATTGTCACTGACATCAGTAATCTCCATTGTTCTAATCATGTTTTTGTACAGAGGTCAAACCTACAGCAGATGCTTGCCTCTACTTCATGCCTTGGTCAGTGCCGTTCTCGATCTACAAACTTGACCTCACCTCACAATGCGGGCGGTGACGACTTTCCTGTGTTCATTCAGAACATTAATAGCTTGTGAGCAACCAAAGCGTGTATCTATAGTGTTCTTTGACTCTATCTTGTAAAATCAACAAGATTCTCCAATCTGAAACCGGGGTCAGGGCCCTCTAGTTGTATTTGTCGTGAATTGCTTGTAGTATCTTAACAGCATGGTTATCTTGGCAAAACAGCATGGTTATCTTGCTTCACTAAATAGCGACTGGTGGATTCCGATACTACCTTCACGAATGGTACAGCTGACGTATCTTTGAATTCGCCTGCATGTTCCTTTGTATACTATGCTCTTGTTTCGGCAACCTTGTTGACGATGGATCACGGATAGACGTTCGAAAATAAAACAAAACAGATGACAAGTCCTATTTTCCCTTTCGAATTCCCGAGAGATAAGACGTTGAACTATATCATAGAAGCCCTTGATGAGACCTCGTTTCACCGATTATACTCGGTGAGTATCGTACACTTGCTGTTGCTGCCGGTGGTAAAGCGGATGTTGGAATTTCAAAGGACTGTGGTGTAAAAGAAAGGCAATCATGTTGTCTTCGTCAGTAACCATAGTAAACCTGATGGAAAGGTACCGATTGTTCAAATGCTGTACGAAAATATTTTTTATTTACATCGTTCATGATTACTGACTTGTCATCTACGTAGCGTTTTTCGTGTTTAGGGGGTATGGTGATGACGCGACACCTTCCTTTTTGAAGGCGTCCATAGAAAAGTTGGCGATGTCAATATTTTCCAGAAGCTGTACAGCTTTGCTGCTGTTGGTCTGACCATTGGAGGTACGTGGACCTTAAAATAATGTTCAGAACATCGACCAATTCAACCGATAAGAAGTTCTTTCAACAAGGCGAGGGCCCCTAGGCCACATATTCTCTGGTCGCCCCTGATGGAAACTCTAAAATTGACAGTGAAATTGAACTACAAACAGTAATGAAACTACAAACAATTACCGACAGGGTCAAATTACCAATCTTTCCTATGTTTATCCTACCCAATCTTTACATAACACAAAAAGAGCTTTGTGTTTCTATACCTAGGAAGCAAAATCTTTGCATCTCGAATAGTATGTCCAGTTACGTATCGAGGATAGTAGTTAGCATGTTTACTTTGTACGTTGATAACAAAGTCATGCAAATTACCATTATAATACGACATCACAGTTTGGAATAAGGAGTGAATATTTACTCGCGCTTACAATTCTCTGTGTGTTCTTTCGCTAAAAGTATAAAACCTTTGCAAGGATCATGGTCCTAACATCTTAAATACATTGATGAGGGGTTCAGAGCAAGTTATCGAGTATGGCGGCTTTACAGGCCCCTCATCATTGATATTTGGTAATATCTAAGTAGCTCACTTAAGTGAACACCAAAGTATTAAGGAGGGCCTTTCCTAGAACTATGACTCGCTTGATTTACTGTTTTAGGTGTAATTTTCATCAAGAAAGTGACGGAATAGCTGTAAAAGAAATAGTCCCTTGGTATGAACTTTCTCGCCAACAGAGTGTAGGACCCGTGAAGACAAAAGGCCAAAATTCGCGAGATATCTCCGATTAAGATAGTTTATGGTGCCTAGTGTAGCGCTTACTCAAGGAGATGTGCAAATTCAAGGGACACTTGATCAGCCATGACGTTAGCAGAAGAAAAGGCTCTGTCTAATTTAAAGAATTCCACAAAGGTTCAAAAAGGAAAATATCTACCTGGGGTTTTCGCGGAGAGTTTTAACAATGAACTCATGGAGATCAATACCACTCGAATCTTTGTAGTATTCAAATGAGGAATCTGGAAAGAAACAAAAAAAACACATCGTGGCTGTGGAGCACCATGAAAAAATAAACAAAATGTAAAACACGGCTCATTGAACACTTCTAATACATCTAAATTAAGCGCATCAACTGAATGAAGCAACTGGTGGTGTGAGAATAATCAATAAGCACGATGAAGTTTAAATAGCGCAGAATATATGCTGGCGTGAAGACATTCCCTGTCCCACTACGACCACCAATTAAATTCTTCACGCTTCGTTTCCTTCTTTAAAACATTGCCGGATTATTACTCTCGCTAAACCACTGGTATCTGTGTTCGCAAAAGAAATAATCGAGACTTTCTTGTCGTACCACATGCTTCATTTGGATGGGTATATTTTGTCGACATATGATCTCCCAACCACTGTTATTGACATAATGTCACCACTGGCATATGAACCTGTGACCCACGTACTTGCAGCCTATGCTCTACTACCTAAACAAGATGAACGCCGATGTTCTCTGCCTCGAGTTAAGACGGAACACCTTACTCAGTCACGTCATAAGGCGCAGAGAGGCTATCCATTGTCTTCCCCAAACGAGTTAAAAACTTAACTTCTGCAGCTTCGTTCCCTACGTGTTACATACCCTTTTGCAAAGGTGGTTGTTCCGAACTTTTCCCAGAGCTTGCACCCGTTGATGATTCTTCTGACGTTGACCTTTCATCCAACTGTTTTCGGGCGGCTCGAAACCTACCCAAGGTGTCATCTGGAAGGAATGCACTGGAAGCTTGTTGTAGGTCCTCTGCACTGCTTGGCTGATGGAATGTAATAACAAGGTAGAGAAACTTCAGTTATTGGTTTCGACTGACGCGCTTTCAATGATGATGGGTTTTTCAATGTCCATTTACGATGCAAAACAAATTATTCAGTGTTAGAAAATGCATCATTCGCATTACAAAATTAGGTCACAATTCTGTTCGGTTGGTACATTTTTCAGCACATATATGTGTCCGTTGTCAGCGATAAGCTATAATTCAGGTTTGCGTGGACACAAACATTTTCTGCTCGAAAGTGGTCCCATTCACAAGATAAAATATGTAGGATAAGTTGTATAACGCTAACTTTATGTTGCCATGACCAGAGACAAAACGACAAAATATCTGCAAGGTATTGTCCAGGTTAAGAGATAACAGAAGAGCCAGAAATGTATCTGATAATAAGTAAAGCCCTTTTCTACTTGATATACACGAGCAAGGTCTCTGATTCCAAAACGCTAACTGTGCTTCATTTTTCAACATACCTGAGAGCTACTGTCTGTGGGAGTTGGCGATAACACTGCAGGTCTTCGGTCGAGTTGGCATATTTTAGGTGGACGATGCTAAAATGAAATAAAAGGTGGGCGTTCCTCTTGTGAATACGAATTACTACTGGCATTTCCTTATGATATTGTCAGTACCATAAACACACTACAAAACCATGTCAATGAAAGTAAAAGTTACTTTTAACGAGCCCTTTTAAATCGGAATATTCTTTTCAAGTTTCAAATTGCAATCTCTCAGTGCAGTTCCGCTTTCCGGTATAGAAGTAGTAGCAAGGGTAAAATTGCGTGCTGTGGAATTGTGAATGATGCTGATTGGATTCTTTCAGAAAATTTGTTGCTAAAAGTTTGGTAGACTGAATGACAGAAATATTTCTGTCACTATAAATATAAAATGTAAAATGGGTTAGTGAGAAGGGTTGCAATCATGAATTAGTGTCTTAATTTCCTTATCTATTACCCATTACCTGATAAGGGAATAAGTTATCATGTTTCCTAAGTAATGATGATTAGAGTTCTGAATAGCATCTTCTAATGCATGATGAAAACCAACTCCAGGACACAAAATGAATAAGCCTGGTGCAAATAAACAAATTGTCGCGATCGCCAAGCTGGGTACCAACTATTTCTAATGGATTCCAACAACTTTTGTTTTGAAATTCAGTTAATTCAAAGCTGTGACATGTTATCCAATGGAAACTGTGAACAAAGAAGATCGTCCTTGTTCATATTTTCCCCTGGATAACTTCGTCGTGTCACCTTCATCTGAACACCAGTTCCTTGAAAAGGTTTGAACTGCAAATGATAAACATAATGAACATGCCTGAGGCAAGCATAACAATCTACAAGACCAAAACCCTGCTAGTATAAGCTATTTTTAAGTGGAGAAGACGAAATTAAATTTTCATGGCATGGCCGTGCTGGTGCATTATGATCTTACAGTAAAGTGAAAAGATTATTAGACTGTTCTTCCCTAATCCAACTATTGTAAAAGCAATGCTAACATGAGTAGAGGTTCTATTTAAGTAAATAAGGAAAGCTTTTCGCACGGATTACTTCCACCTCAAATTTACTTGAAGCTCCTACGGATTGCACGGCCATTATGCATTAGCGATTTATACTTGGTGGACTACTACTTTCATTTAAAAAAACTTTAAAGAGCTGCAACGGCAAAAACTCTTCACGATTTCGCATCATAGTCCGAATGCCATTGTGGGAGAACAGAGTGGCCCCGCGACATTGAAACTTCCTTCTTTGCATCAACTATGATAAACTTTGTTTGGTGTCATTTCGGAGCCTTGCAATGCATGATGATTCAAATGATTAGAGTCCACTTGAAAGTCCTAAAATTAAGCCTTTAATTTTTCTAATGCATTCTTTAGGGTTCACTGTACCACCACCCTAATCCGATCGTTGCGGACAGTCTGTCTTGACGAAATACAGTTTCTTCATATCTTGAAGGAAATGACTAAAGACTGTGGGACTCTATATATTGCTCTTCCGCATGAGAAGGCTTCTACAAATTTGGCTTTGCAGTTTATGTCTATACTGCCCATTTCTTTCGCCATTAGTCATCTGACTCGCTTATATGATATAAGTGAACTTTCTTCACTATTCTTTCTTCTGGATATCTGTTGGCTTGCGTATCTGAACCTCCTTACATTTGCCAGTGGTTTTCGAATACGGTAAATAAACGTCAATGTGTTAATTCTTTTCATCTATCGTTGTAGATGGCCATTCTCTAACTTTTTGTCTTTGAGATAATGAATTCATATGTTGAGAATAAGTCACAGGTTTAGGAGATTTACGAGTTTAACATACAAGGAGATTATAATTCCACTGAAACTGTTTGGTACCAAAACTCGTCATGTTAAAAATGAACTGGAACGTTATACGAATATTTGGGGTCAGAATCTGGCCATTTTTAAAACATTGCCTTTTCTAGACATCGAGATGTAAACTTCAGATACAAATTAAAAATTATTCTTAATTCTAGACCACACTGACGGTATCCTGTTCACGCTTGGAAGATAGTTCAAGAGTTCTTCATTGTCGTAGTTCGTTCTGCATACATTGTTTACAAAACCTTTAGAAAAATCTAATTGCTATGCCTGGTAAAAAAAACCCGGAGGTATATTGCCAATCTCTACAATAATATTCGTCTCTTGGATAAATAATAGAGCAAATGACAGATATTGGAGATGACGTG
>JAAAKM020000314.1:0-26861 GCA_010016025.2 Alatinidae sp. Z8VKAUB7J3 | reverse complement strand
ACGTGACCGGTCCAAAAGCTGAACAAAAACATCAGAGGCTCACAGCTTGAGTTACTCAACCCTTTTATTGAAAAACTGTGGTGGGACAGTCGCTCACGGATTATGGATGCATTTGTTGTCAAACGTTATTAGTCTGCATCGCCCCTATTTTAGCTAGGCCTACTTTTATAGAAGAATGCCGCCGTGAAGTAGTGGAATTCGGTCTCATTGGCATAAGACCTATGATATTTGGTATCCTGATTTAGCCCCCATTCAAATTTATATCGGCTTTCCTTTGACTCCACATCGTAATCAGGCATAAAAGGTTGCAAGAAGGGCAATTGAAGAAAGAAATGATATGAAAAGTTATTAAAAACATAACTTTTAAAGGACATAATTTGTCGCATCTGTATGAGTCTCGAGTAAGAAAGGAACTATTTTTTTGAATATCAAATTCCATCTAATCCCACTCCCAAGTGCGAGATTAACAGATGCAGCAGTTTGTGGTTACAATAGAATCCCCATGGTTGGTGCCCATTATGACTGGAACTCTCAGCAACTCGACCTATTTCTACATTCCCTTTTAACCTTCGCCAGTAGAACTACTAGTACTTTTCCCTCAGTATTCTTACTTATGTACTTACTTTTACTTCATTCAATCCAATAATTTTCGTTCATCCGCCGCAGTGGGTTTTCGGGAGTAGACTGTATTTACAGAGCGTGTCGTCGGTGGCGACGCAAAAAGGAAACATTTGTGTGCTGCCCCTCCTTTGTTGCCTTCTGTGACAAATCAAACAAAAGGAACACGGCAACAGGAAAGAAAACAAAACAAAAGAGAAGATCGTTTTCGAGTTCATAACAGATATAAAACCTACTCTAAACGGACTAAAAAACGATACATTTGATTAAAAATTTATTGAGTTTAAGCAGTGAAAATGTTTACAATATTTTATAGGATTTCAAAGAGGCACGACTGTTAAAGTTGATAGCGATGAAGAACAGATCCCTGACATTCTACTTAGGCGGGCGTGTTAGAGGACCAAAACTTAAAGAATGGGAGGCAACTCGTTACTCCTTTCCCCCACAGACCGCCATGGCGGACAACTTCGAGAAGTCGTTATTTTGCAAACTTTTTTGTGGCTTAAATACGCGAAGTCGTCCAAGACCGGTCGTTGATGTTATTGAACTTGATATTCCCAACAACGACAACTCGTCCTTGGCGTCCCCTTGGTCTTCCTTGGCGTCTTCCTTGGCGTCCGTTTTGTTCTCCTCGTGTTCCTCGTTTTCCTCGTCCTCCTGGTCCTCCTCGTTCTCTTGGTCTCCCTGGTCTTCCTGGTCTTCTTGGTCTTCCGGGTCTTCCGGGTCTCCCAGGTCTTCCAGGTCTTCCTCGTCCTCATTGTCTTCGTGGTCTCCCCGTCGCTATCGTCCTCGTCGTCTTCCTTGTCCTCCTTGTCCTCCTTGTCTTTCTTGTCCTCCTTGTCCTCCTCCTTCTCCTTGTCCTCAACCGAGACAATCACGCGTCCGCTCACAGTCATGTGCAAACTTCTATCAAATCACACTTCCGCATACAAACATACACTCAGCATTACACAGAGAAATACACACGCTGACAATCCCTTACATCCTAAACAGGTTCGCGTTTTGTTAATGAGCCTGGAACTAGGTTTTAAAGCAATCACCAAGCAATACGCTTGAATTTATTTACAATCAGCTGTCTGAGAGACAGAGACACTATCAGATGACAAGAATGTTTATCAACTGATCCTCAAGAAACAGGTGATTTTGCATTTAATTTTCGAAAAATGCGAGAAAAAGAATACATATATTACTGCAGTGTAATAACATTGTATAATCATAGCCCCTGAATAGAAGAGCGTACAAGAATAGTTTCTCCGTTGATAAGAGTCAGTGGATTACTTCGCGGCCGAGTACCGCATATTAATTAAGACCCTGTTTACATGGGTACGGGTCCAAATGAATCCGTAGCCGAACTGATACGGATCGGCTTTCCGCTTACACGGGACCTGGTGGATCCGAAATCGTTTGGATCTGGTATCCTTACCAGTTTGGGGCCCCGGTTTTACAAATGAGACCGTATTCAAAAAACCAAATGTAAGGATTTCATGTCCTTTTATCTCACGGAATTCATTTGAATTGCATATGATTGCCAAATTTTGCTTGGTACTGTGTTCAGATCTTACGAGCGACCAAATACAAGCACCCTCCCTTCTGTCCAGTTATGAAAGTGGACCAGTTTGGATCCGTACCCGAAGAGGTCTCGTGTAAACCCTTGGGATCGGATCGAAACTGGTACTAATCGAAAATGAGTCGAGAATTTCCAATTTTTCATATTTCAACATTGCAACTTATCGGAGCTGGTATTACTATAAAACGAACCGTTGATTTGCTAATTGGATTAGCATACAGAATGCTGTATCCAAATGGATTTGATCCCGTTTCTAGGGTCTTTATACGGATGGGATCCATTTGGATCCGTACTAGTTTGGATCCGTTCCTGTGTATACAGGGTCCACAATAATGAGTGTTTTTGGTAGACTTATAGTTAAAGGACTAGCCGCTGAATTTGCTTGTAAAAAAGGGGTTCGTATATATTAGCTTCTCAGCCTACTGGCAAGGAGTGGATTCAGTATCTATTCTCACTGATGGCAGATTCTTTCAATAATGCGTGAGACGCGGTCCTACTCGGTGGTTGAGCCAGCCGTAAGGCTTCCTCCCCTGCCCGGTAGCGTAAAGAGAGGAACGTTGCCCTTGGACATCCCAGGTGCCCTTTATTTTAAGTTTCCCATATCTTCATAACATAAAACTTTTCGTCGTATAATAGTTCTTTAAATTGCTTTCCCTCGTTTCCACAATGAGGTTTGCGTTGTTGTTAAAAATAGGATTCGACAAAACCTCATCTGCAGTCACTTGTTTGTTTTAGTGGGAATTGATATGCGACAAGAAGGAGCTGACTTTTGTTGCTAACTCAGGACTGTTTATTGGCTGGGCATTTGGTGCAATAATCCTTGGGATCATATCAGACAAGTAAGTTCCACCCGCGACTAGCAAGTTTTTTGCCGACATTTATTGTACTTGTGTAATTTATGGGTATGTAATGACGCATTTTCAGGTATTGTTAAGAATTTAATAGATTCCTGTCTCGGGAATTAATTCCTTTTTGTAGTATTTCTATGTAGGTCAAATATTCCGTAAACAAGTCTTGTATTTTATGCCTAAAATTGACATGGCTCGTGTTAGATACATGGATTATTTACGTGCACAAATTTGAAGAGACGTAATGCCGTACTCCATACGTGGTTGACATAATTTATTCACATACTCATAAACTTTGAAGGCCATGGCTGTTGTTATAATTTGCATTCGTTCTTTCATTCTTCTATATAGATAGGGTAGAATTTTTTAATTTTTGTAGAGATTATGGAAATTTAGAGTGATGTTGAATTGTAGGATTGTTTTGAATTTTGGGATTCTTCGGATTGAAGATTGTGTACACATGGAGATATTAGAAGCTGTTTTATCAGCGGAGTTTGTCGATTTCAAACTAATGAACCTTGATGCTTCTTGCGTATGTTCAAATATGTGAAAGCATACAGTCCTCTTGGACCATGTTTGCTCTTTCGAACATTTGGCAGTCAAACCAACGCGGCGCGGTAGATCCTGCAACAGTAAGTAAAGTTAAGTGGAAGCTATAAAGAAAGGTAGACGTCAGAGGAACTCACAACTTATGCGATGGCGAGAAAACGTGTAGCCTTATGTACATTTTATATTTACGAGCCTACTTCAATTCTCACCTGTCGTACTAAGGTTTATCAACTAGCATAAAAGCAAAGCGACGGTGTCCTAGGGTCTGTGAAACATCATGAAAAATGGAGGGCCAAAACGTCAAGAGGTGGTTATCATGGTTAGTATTAAGAAGAATTTTGCAAAATTACTGTCAAGGGATTGCTTCAAACTGCATTTAAAAACTTAGAAAAAGAAATTTTCGAGTTGGTAAAAATAATTTTAAAAGTACGAAAAATCGAATCGGCCACTCCTCCCTTGCATCCCAGCTTTCGCCAGCCCTGTCGCTGAGGTGATGTAAGTGTGGGTTTTTTCACCGTTCCATGTGCTTTATCAAGTAATCAGGTTATCAAAGGGACTGCAAAACAGCGGAAAGTTCCAATATGCAAAGCTGAGAGCGTATTTTATATTTGTGTACCAACTCACCTACCTACTTATCTACCTACTCAACTTTCTACTTAACTACCTACTTAACTACCTTCTTATCTACCTACTTAACTACCTTCTTATCTACCTACTTAACTACCTACTTAACTACCTTCTTATCTACCTACTTAACTACCTTCTTATCTACCTACTTAACTACCTACTTAACTTTGCTGGTGCCCAAAGAGTAAAGGAGACTAAACAAATCATGGGCTTTCTCTTCAAAACGTGAAGTGGACGTATGCCCTGTTACAAATATCAACGCATGCGCACGCTAACAGGAAGGCTGACACAGCCTTTCACTTAAACCGGTACGCATCAATGCTGTTTATGGTGAAAATTTATCCCCGCAAACTGATCAACTCTCTCTTTTTTTCTTGCTTTAGGTATGGTCGCAAATGCGTTCTCTTCCCATCGCTTGCGATGGTCATGGTGGCAGGATTCATCTCTGGGTATCTCCCCGAATTTTGGTCTTTTGTTGTCTCCAGGATAATCATTGGTGTATTTCAGGGAGGAGTGGGATTGACAATATTTGTCATGGCAACAGAACTGGTTGGCCCGGCGTATCGTGCCTTGGCAGGCAACATAATATGGCTTTTCTTTTGCCTTGCCTTAGTGCTTACAGGACTGAAAGCCTGGCTTGTACCAAAATGGAGAATTCTGGAGCAGATTGTGTCAGCTCCCTATGTATTCGTCCTGTTGTTTTGGAAGTAAGTGCCTTCTTATTGATTCCATTGCCTGAAGTCTAATGGGTTAATTAACGTTAAAAAAGGATCTTTGCAATGTTAACCATATTTTAAAAGCAGTATAACAATGTACCAGATTTGTATTTGTACCGTATTATACACGTGATCTACTCATAAAATGGATCCCTGTGGATTAAACATTATCTTGAGGTAATACCCAAAGCCCTTTGTAATGAAAACGAACTTCACATACATCTTGATGGTGTCATGATGCGCCTTTTGACAAGGATTGGATGTAGTGTCTGTTCTCATTGATGACAGATGCTTTCCATAATGCCCCAAGCCCTATGAGTTAGTGACTTTTTACGCTATCTATCATCAAGGTTGGTACCAGAATCGATTCGGTGGCTGCGTGTGACGAACAAACTACCAGAAGCTGAAAAGTTGTTGTCGGACATCGCACGACGAAATCGCAGGAAAATGCCAGCTGCAAAACTATCTGGAATTCATGCTACAACATCAAAAGGGAGTTTTCTAGACTTATTTCGACCAAGAAAAATGTTGGTCAGTTCTTTAATACAGTGCTTTGCATGGTAAGATTAGTTTTACTTCTCATATTTGTTACTCAAACCTACACTTAACGAACTGTATTTATTAGAATGAGTGCAGCGTCCCATATTTAATCATCGAAGGAGCTTACTTTAAAGGGGGCACGTAATTAAATAGGGCGCTAATTTGAAGGAAGGAATTATTCAATAGATGCACTTACTTTAAAAAGAAAATATGTATGAGCATATACTGTTAAAAATTAATGGAAAAAACTTGTACGTTTCTCGCTATGAAAAAAACAATTCTCAATGATATAATTTCACAACATTAAGTAAATCCGTTTCCGATTAGACGGCCCATTAGGAACTTACAGACCCCTGTAGTTCAAATTAAGGGATATCACCCGCGGATGCTCCAGGTACCCTTTATTTATATGTAAACTTGTTAAGTATATAAGTGTTTATTATGGGTAGCTTCAATATCGGACCCACTGCTCATTAGGGGTCTTTGAATGTAAGACTGCCAATGATTGGCCGTAATAAATCCTCATGTCACTTTATTTTGTTACTTATCAAAATAAGAACTAAGGTATAAACACATGGGCCAGTGATGTCACAAGTTCATGTGTAACTTTAAACTCTTAGATGTTATAGTTGTTGGCAATGCAATAAGTTTCGTAGCAGTTAAATTTCGTAGCGGTTACGTTATTACGGTCAATACAATATTTTAATGCGTATTTTTCATTAGGTTAAGTTGTGCATGCGGCCCGCTGCACCTACATGCCTAAGTACACTGAAGCAAAGTGGCTTACTCAAGATGAAACCGAGGTGCAGGACACTGGGATTAAGCCCAAACTTTTCATGTTCTATATCAATCCGTTATTACTTCACCTCGTTATACAAGTATCTTTATATGAAATTATATATTTTAACGTAATAAAGTGAGACAAGGAATGTTTTGTGGTCTCTAGAATTATACACATTGTGTTTTTGTGGTCTTCTTCTTTTGTTACCTTTGTATTGTAAACATTTTTGTTGCCCATTTTGGTAATCGTTTGCACTTGCTTTACTTTGTTACGTACGACTTTTGTTAACTTCTTTTGTTTCCTCCTTTTGGTACTTTCTTTTTTGCTAACGTCTTCTTTTGTTGCCGTCTTTTTTTGCACTTGCCTTATTTTGTTACCTCCGTCTTTTGTTATCTCCTTTTTATCGTTACCTTCTTTTGTTGTCTTTTGCTCTTGCCTTATTTTGTTACCTTCGCCTTTTGTTAACTTATTCTTTTGTTGTCTTCTTTTGTTGATTTTTTCATGCCTTCTTCTCTTGTCATTAGGTTTGTGAATGGCATGGTGTACTATGGGGTATCTTTGGCATCAAGTGATCTCGGTGGAAACATCTATCGTGACTTTATTTTGACCAGCTTAGTAGAGTTTCCCGGTTATGTTCTAGTAATTCATGGCTGCAACAAGTGAGTATTATGATGAAAGCAACAAGCAATTTAGCTCTTTACACTGTGCACACTAATAGCAGATTATCGGGTAGCCAATGAAGATCAGGGTGCGCGATTGCACCCTTCAGATGTAGTGTGTCGCATCGGGACACAGGCATTGAGAAAGTATTAATTTTTTATTAAGCGTTCTTGTTCTTGGTCTTGAAGCATTTTCCGAAGAACTAATTTGTATCTATGTAAAAAGGACGAACGCTGTTGAGGAACTTGCTGGTATCGATGCCGGTAGCCTGTAGAGCCGGATCGATATCTCCTTTCTTTAACGCAGGCACAGAATTACTGGCCCGACAATCTTGGGATAATTAAGAAACCTTGCGGCCATACCATAGCAGAAACAACCGTATGAGGAACTTAAGTTAATTAAGGGAACAATTTCGTTCGGCAGTTTGTTAAGAGGAAGAAAAATGTAAATATTTAATTCGGGAAAGAGATCTTGTCCGCAACATTGATCTGTCAAATGTGCTAGGTTTCTTGCACAGACTTAACGCCCAAAAAGTGGACAATATCGTAGCATTCTTAATGATACACGTGCAACGTGTCATGTCAGGCATTCTCTAAAGGCTGAAAACCGATGGAGTATTTTTTTCGAAAATCGTTGCTTGGTACCCATTATAAATGCACCGCTAACAATACGCAAAAAAGTCTGCGATAATGAATTCAAAGAATTTTGAGGAGCAGGAATGTGAAACAGAATGTTATTGTACCCAGTTAATTTTAATGTTTCGCTGTTGAATATTACACTCAGAGTTGGCTTGGGCGCGTGGGGCAAGGGGCCTGGAGCCTGGGTACGACATGTAACCCGGCCTGGATCATAAGAGTCAACCGTGCTTCCTTAAACAGTTATGTATTATGTACAATATTTATAAGAAATATCATCCATCAGCTAGTATTAATATTAGTTTTTATGCTTAATTTAAGGTTTGATAAACGATAATGAATCATGCACTGAATTTCTTTGAGAGCACATTTTCTACTAAGCTTATGCTAGTCTGAAGGTATCTTCCTTTAGGTTCTGCCCAAATGTATGGGCTAAAATAAAAGGTATGGGCTAAAATAAAAGGTTTTCGTGGTCTAGAACTTACTAACAATGATGATGAAACAGTAAGACTCTAACTAGTTTGCGAATCGACGAGTGACGATATCCAAAACAGGATTTCGCCCAGGACGGTCAGTGTAAGAGACTGTTTCAAATTGCTAAAAAAGTTATAAATCAAGACACAGTGAGGAACCTTTTCCTAATGCCTTTTAAATAACGATCTTTAAAAATTACTAAAATACATCAAAAGTATCTTAAAAATTCATACCTTAACAAAGCTAACCTTTTTCTAGATTGGGTAGGAAACATACAACGGTGTGGACCATGTTTGTTGGAGCCTTGGCATGTATTGCAGTATCGATAATTCCTTCAGGAACTGCAAATGACAGTGAGTAGAAAAAGAAGCGTAGTAAACTTCTCTTTTTTTCTTCACATCAGATTTTACATAGTTTTCTTAGTAAATACTAATTTTTATCACAACTTTAAAGACGACTGTTGTTTTAACTACCATTGTATCTGTTGTCATCATCATCGTCATTATTTGCCATCATACTCGTCGTCGTCATTATCGTCGTCATCATCATCGTCATTGTCATCATCATCTTTACCATGATCATTATTGTCATCGTAATCATTGTCATTATTATTGACATGATCACTATGGACATCGTCGTCATAACCATCGTTATCATCATCATCTTTATCATTATTTGTAGTCTCCTGATGATCATAGCTATCATCACCTTTATCATCATTATAATTGACATCATTATCGTAGTTTTATAGTTATCATCAACATTTTCATCGTCTTCATTATAATTTTTATTCTCTTCATCATCATTTTCATTATCGTCATTATCGTCAACAGTAGCAGCAGCAGAGTGAAGTGAGAAAGCTTTATAAAGGTTTTATAGTAAAGGAGAGTGGTGAAACGGGCGGTAGAAAATAACACACACGTGAGCAATGCGTTTTTTGTGTCCCATGTCATTAAAATACGCGTAAGCTGTTCTTTTTTTAAATGACGTGAGATAAACTATGATATATTATGAATTATGGTAACCTCGTTATCAGGAGCGACGCGAATTCTCTAGAAAGCACGTTTATTCGTTCTTGTGTTACAAATTTTGGGAAGGAGCTTGAAAGGAGAATTAAGTCCTTTTTATCGGTTGAATTATATGTGGAATTTGTAAGGAATAAGGGCAAATAACACTACTAGTAGTGAGCCGTTCCACACTGAAGACCAACTTCCAACTAGGTATTGCCAAAGTGTGTCTGAGATTTTTATTTGGTGGACGTTTTCAAAAGGACGTGAAGCACTGTTGTCAGTGAGTTACTAGAATAAGTAAACCCTTAGTAATGGATTTGTTTATAAATTTGTTAGTTTTATTTGGCAATTTGGGGTAAAGAGACCGTATTCGCTAAGAGCTAAATACTTCTAAGTTAAAATGTTTAAATAGATTTCAAAACAGAGTATTATTACTCTTTGCGGTGGCTCTTATTTTTAGTTCTGCAGCTGTAAGACGAAAGACCCCCTTATAGACCAATGGTTTTCAACGAGGGCGGAAACGCTCACTTGGGGGTGGCAACACTCTAGGGGGAGGTAAAAGAAATGGGGTTATAGGGCTTAGACGATATCGGAGAAGTAAAGTTCTGAATTTATGTTTGGATTTGTTTGTGGGTCACATTCTCGTGTGTATGGTATTCTACCCAGTACCATTTTTCATATACATCTCAAAAGGACCGAGCTAATGACTGCACTGTCTTAATGCCTGCAAGGCGTTAAGGATGTGTCTCGGGAGCCAAAGGGGCGGTGTCATTAAACGTTTCAGTCACTGTTATAGATAATAAAAGCAGTTTGTTATTGTGCTTATTAAACTGCAGAAGATATCATTTTAGCTGATACTGCTTTGAAAATGGATTGCCTCCGGAATATACAAAATTTAAGATTAAAATAGGCTGGCATTTCCCCAAATAATAATCATTTTGAATCCAGATTCATTGATCACTACTTAAAATTCGGGAAATTAACCCAAAACAAGGCAGGCTCCTGAAAAATGGGAAATTTAATTATACAATCTTCTGAGATTTGTCCGAGTGATTGATGGATGGTGCATCAAAGTAGTGCCATTATTTCTTTCATTTATATCAGATTTATAGTTGCCGTCCTTCGTTAGGAATTTCGTATGATCATCCCGTGACTTACCTCCTATTCTATTAGAGAACACTAGAACATAGTGGCCACCCAATGCGAATTACACAAGATTTTAACAGGTGCACATTTATGAGCCGTGGATATGTTCTATCCATACTGATTGCAGTGAATTAGGTGATTGTGAAACCTTATTTTAAAAGATGGAAAAAAATAGAGAATTGTCGATACTACTAAATGTGAAAATAGTTTATCATCTCAGATTATTGAGGGGATACAAGTTTAAGTAACATTATCCAAAGCCATTTTCATTTAACCTTAGCTACTCAAATTTGTAAACAAGACATTGCTTCAAGAAGGAATACTTGTGGTACAAATGACCTCATCAAATCCCTAGGAACCCAAAATGATGGTACACAAGTTTGGAAACCGAGACTCACTCGTACACGACATTGAATGGTCTATAAAAGTAAGACTGTTTGATTGATCGAGAAGAGAGGATTTGAAATGTTAGTTTTGAAAAGGGTACTAGAGAGATGGAAAAAATATCATCACCGGGGATCGAATCCGTGACCCACGGTTTCGCGGCGTGTGCTCTACCAACTAAGCTGGGTGACATCCGATGTTAACTTACTTTTATGTCTCTTGTCGCCACATTTTGTGGCGCACGCCGCGAGAGCGTGGGCCACGGGTTTGATCCCCTGTGGAGACATGTTTTCTAGTTCTCTAGTACTCTTTTCAAAACTTTTTGATTTCAGAAGGCAAATCTTTGACTCGGTTTTGAGGCTCGTGGGTTTAAAAGTGGCCTCCTTGCTTTGCTGTTTTTAAGATCAAAAAGAACGGTTTAGGACATTTTTTGCAAGTTTTAGCCAAATAAGCGTGGTTATATGAAAAGGTGTACATGTCATGTAATATATCGCCCATCAAAGTGAAAAATTATTTATGAAACTATTGGCAAATTTACAGTGATCTTGGTTTTACACCCATTGGAAGAACATTGCGCCTTATACCCCAAGATGATTCCTGAAGCAGACGTTTTTAAGTTTGTAAAACATTCTCCTCGACAGATCGTACTTTCTTTTTATTTGATCTATGGTGGTTTTTTTGTAGATTACAATTGGTCACGTGTTGCGCTTGGAATGCTGGGAAAACTTTGTATTACGATGTCTTTTGCAGCAGTTTATGTTTGGTCAGTAGAGCTTTATCCTACGGTTGTGAGGTGAGTATTGCTAAATTTTTTTATCAAAGACTCGACTTTATTTACTGCTCACTGTTACCAAGCAACGTGGTTTGAGTCTTTGGCCCGACCTTTTTCGGTAAGGCACGGCCCCTTTTAGATAGAAGCCGAGCGACTATTTCTGTTAATCATTATAATATTACCTCTGGGGATGAGGAAATGGTTTAGAAGACATCGGCAAATTATTCTTTGCTACGATATTCCATGTTTTCATAAGTGGCAGTAAATGTCAGTGGCTTTAAATTTGTTGAATTAGGCTAAAATTTGAAAGTTGACCTATCACGTATTAGTGACATTGGACTGGTACCAGAGTTAATATTGCACAATAATTCCTGTCCAAAGATTGTGAAGAGTGTGAATTGGTAGCAAGAGCTCTCTTACTTACCTCATTAGCTGTAAGCATGAATGGCTTTGTCGTCTGTACGAAAAAATTGCGAATTTCTATGCTTAAGGTACAGACATACCAACTGACCTGAGGAAAGATACATTTACCGGCAATCATCAGAATATGGCTTTATAATTTAAATTTTTGTAAAGAGAATTAATAGTGCCCCCGAACACCCTAATGACTGAAGTTTCGCAAATGCGGCGAATCGGATCTTTCAAACATCTTTCAAACAACTTCAAACAAAACGATCTGGGTCCTATTTTCTTAACGATCTACGGAAACACGAAAAGCCTTTTATCTAAATTTTAACTGGTTTTCTGAAACCATCCTTTTGTTGCATATCTCAGTGCCAAATTGTTCTTGCCGTACGATGTTTTTAAATATCAAATGAATAATATCCTCAAATCGAACACACTTTACGCCTTGCATGTGCTTTCTTCACCCTCCACTTGAACGAAGCATGTGACATGACCCCTGGAAATGACCCAAACTGCAAACTGCGTATTCACCCTACTATGGTCCAGTTACTACAGCAAATGGCGTTTATACTCCGGACTTTATATCCATGGTGATGGCGTTGAAATCACTGGAATTGGTCCTGGAGAGTTACCGCACAGTTTAGTAACTGCAATAACATCATTGGACGACTGTAAGAAAAATCATATGACGGTTTTCAATACTTCAGTGATAAAAGTTGGAGCTATGCCCTTCTTTCCAAATGAAATATGCAAAACATTCAGGTATAAACACTTATCTCTATAAAAGGCTTACCTCAAGTAAACGAAATATATCTTTCTTCCACTACCCTTAATGGTCACAACGTTACTTATTTTTTGTTGAAAACCAACATGCCTGCACAAACAACAAGTAGGCACTTTAGCAAATTTTGTACACTTTCAAGAGTAACAGTGAAGCAATTCCAGATCTGAAACCTAACTGCCTTAAAATCAAAATCGTTTAGTAGAGTAAATACCCTGTACACTCAATCTTTTCTTATATTTCCAGGTCACAAGGAATGGCGCTCCTTTCGGTCGTTAGTCGATGCGGTGCTGCTGCTGCCCCTTGGGTCGCCCAGTGGTTAAAACACGTTCATGTGATTCTACCTTTTGCCTTGATGGGAGGCTTAACTATGATTGGTGCCTTTATGTGTTTTTGGCTACAAGAAACGAACGGACAGGCAACTGCAGAAACATTAGATTCAATAGATGAAGAAAAAGAAGGTAACTGTTCAATTTTACAATCAAAACTCTGTATACATTAGGTACTGCTTTGTTGTCCATCAACGTTAATCAAACATAACCATGACAGCATTTTAAAGTTTTGACTTTTAAAAAATTTAAGAAGCAAAATATACCCTTTTAATTTTGTTACTTTCTTTGGGTTCTTTCATGGCCTACTCGGCCGATTTTTACTCGAAAATGAATCTACCACACATCACAATATTTCTTTATTGGTTTTAATCTTAAAATTGGTCAGTGGTATAACATTTGAATATTGCGGTAAGTAACAAATTCATTTTGCTAACCGTTTTCGCCATAAACTGGTCACAGCAATTGCATAGAGTGAAGTAAAAAAGCTTTTAGCGAAGTATTTATAGAAAAAAAGAAGAAAAAACAAGAGAGCATCCGGCGCTCTCTTGACAAAATAGAATTCGTTTACAACCTGCACCTTTTTTTTATATCACTAGTAGCAGAAAATTTGTCGCGGCGCGCGTGTTATTTTCTACGGCTTGTTTCTGTCCTCTCGTTTTCTACAAATTCTTCGATAAAAGCTTTAATACTTCAGTCAATACCATCGCTTTAATGTGCGTATGACAAAAACTTTTAGTACAATGAATGCATTGATTTAACTGTTGGATCTATTTTTCCTTGCTATTCTCTTTATTGTAGCGTTCGCTATTCTCCGTTTCTCATGCGACCATTTGCCATTGTCAATCTCGAGTCGCCAGTTGGGTCTTTCACGTAACCAGTCTTTTCAGTCCTTTGTGTCAATGCTGAAACGTTTCATGGACCCTTTCAGAGTGCCTTATATCCTTATCTTTTGTTTTTCTATTGATCTTTTACCTTCGTGTAAGTCTCGGTTGCTAACTGTATTGTAGCGTGAGATGACCAAGAAGGCCCAGTGATAAGACAAATTCTTTGGTATACAAAGAAATGTCAATAGATGGGCTTTTAAATAATAGCATTATTTAGAAGTCCATGTGTCAATGAATCAAGTAAACCCCCGTACTTTAAAGGACAGAATCCAAACCGTTTATATGTATATAAGCTATGAACAATTAACTATTTAACTTGGATTCTATAATTTACATAGATGTTAGGAAAAATACAAATTGTTGATGCAGGGTTTCGAATACTGCAAGGTGCTGGGATATAAGATAAAAAGAGAAAGTCATACAAACTTAATAGAAAAAGGAGGAAAGTAATTAAGGGATATGGTTTAATGCATTTTTGTATTAATATTTCTGGATCTTGATATTTTGTGATATTTTACATTTTCAACTTGAGTACGATCCCCTGTTTTCATGATGCCAATTTCTTATCATCTCTCGTTGATTGTATTCGATGAAAGTTTAAAGCTTTGGCAAACCTGTTTCTCTTTTATTGAACTATGATTTTTTTTCCCCTGTCAGCTATCGACATGGTGGCAACAGAAACCAATATGGCGTTCGAAAACAAGGCAATCGAGGTGGAAGAAATGGCAAAGCCAGCAGAGGATGGTGAAGGAGTAAGCGATCTTACAACCATTGTACAGACAAAACCGCAGCAGCCTAGAAGCTCCAATGAAGTGACTCAGTTTTAATACATTTTTTAAACAGTTTTTAGCACGCACAGTTTTAATTGATTTGATGACAATATGCACAAGGGGAATTGTCCATTTCACTAACTTTCTGTTACTAAGCTCCTGTATCTCGGTACCATACAGGACTCAAGATGGTTGTTAAGATAGTGGGGTCGAGATTACCCTGGAGGAATTTTACCCGGTCTTAAAAATCTCTTTACAACGAAAGCCAATAACATTGTATTATTAACCCCTCCCCCATAACGGAACTCGGAAATAATGAAGGTGTTGGGTCAACATCAAGAATGTTAAAGTAAGACATAGAGGCTTATCAGTCATTTTAGACTAAAAGTGAAAGTTCTTTCGTTCAACATTATTTTGCTCCTCAGTATTATTTGATACTAAAGAGAATTACAAGAAGTTTTGCAATCATTTTTGTCTCAATATTTCGTATCTTCACTAAGATACATATTCATGAGAGATCATTATTTGAGTCTCCAATTTGACTTCGAATTCCGTCTGTAGTTATGCTTTAAAATGTGACAAAGGGAATAGGGATCATAAACTAATATGAAAGGTCTCGTGGCGCGTTCAAAATCGATAATAATGCGATTTTATGATGTCAAATTTTAAGATACCAATATTTTCGTTATTTTTCGAAAATCTTAGATCGACGTAGTTGGTAGTCGATTGAGCGATATCAAGATAGCAAGGAAGTATTATTTGGAAGTAGTAGGGTTCTAATGGGATTGGAGGAATCATGTTGTCATAGCGGCAGGTCGAGATAGATTGGATAAACACTGGTCTTAACTGATGACTTCATACCCCACTAAATTGGAAACGCACATTAGGTCATACCGACCTTGGTTACGTAGTAGCAACGACAGACTTAATACAGTGTTTTCTACATGCTGTGGCAAAAATATCGAAACTATTGGAGTTATCACACAGGATGTAGTGAGGATTTTTAACAGATAAAATTAACGCAAATAAAGTATATTGGTCTAGAGAATCCTTTTCTAAGTGATGAATTGAAAACTATAGAAATATTTTTGGCTTCTTTTAGAAAATACTGTGATGAGCATGTCGTTGCCACCGCGTAACCATGGTGGCTTTAGGTTCTGGTTTAATCGCATATTTCACAGCCAAGAGGCTAATACAGGAAGATTCAATACTGTGAGGAAACGGTATTGGCTATATAAATAATAGTAGGATTAGGACACACACATAGTCAACTACGACGAGGATTCCTTTATCTAGACGTAGTTAAATTCATGTCAGGTCTAGATAAATAAGAGTTTAACACACGAAGAAAGGTTAGTGTGTACGTCTGAACATCCCTCTCGGACTAGCATCTTGGTCTTGTTTGCTTGCCATGTTAATTGGGGCTCTAACGATGTTTTTACGCCTAAAAGCAAGTGATACAGATAGAGGAAAGTGCCTACTCTCGGGTTCCTAATAGACCTCTCCCCCCCCCCCGCTAATTAATTTTTCAAAAATTTTCCACCCTGGACATTCTTATTCCAACCCCCTCGCCTATTAATTTTAAGTAATAGCCCAACAATAACAATATCAAAGTAAAACAATATCTTTATCACAGTATGAAAACCACACATTAAAAAGATAAATGCCGCCTTTTACGAGGCTCGAAGAAGTGTGAAGATGCACATTACAGATAAAAGTGATAACAAGTGCCTTGAAAAGGAGGACGAGGGAAACATTTTAAAATTCTTTGAAGGCATGTAGGAGACTGCCATGACTTCGAATACCTTATTCTTGTTTGTGTTTTATTACCCTACTTTTAGGAAGTTGCAGTTGATTCTAAACATTGATTCTTGACTTCATTTTTGAACACTTTCTGTCCAGGCCCCCCGAGTATTACAATTTCAGTCATTTTCCAACCCCCCGGCTATTCCAACCCCCCGGCTATTCCAACACCCCCCGTTTATTAACTTTTTGGAATTTTTCCAACCCCCCCCGTTTATTACTACTCCCCCGTCTATTAGGCACCCAAGGTTACTTTTAAACGAGCTGACAATTGTAAATAGTGAATCAGAAGAAATCAGATCTTTGTGATCTTGGTTGTTCGAAAGGCTTTTCCGTATCAATTTTTTGTCAAATGTACGTTACAAAGAATGCACACTATAGAGGTGGAACGGGATTATAAAGAAACGGGCAGTAAGGTGAAAACAAACAGAAACATTATTTTTAATTGCATGAAGTTGGCTCCCCTGCTACTTGCTTACTAATCTCAGTGGTTGTTAGTCCTTAGCCTTCACATTTCATAAGAAGGTATGAGACAGCTAGCGCATTATTGGTACTTTTACGTGTGTGTAAAGAGCTAGTTAATGATCAATTGTCAGTTGCAAGGTATAAGCTGAACAATTTCTTGAACTTGTCAAGCAGAGAGCTAGCAAACTAAACAATTTGAATATTTACCTGTTAGATTTTATAAGAACATATTAAAAGAGCAACTTAAGGAAGTATGGCTTTGGCATGTCCAGAGGGCACTAACTTCCGCTGGAAGAGAAGGGAGTGTGGAAGTGGTATGGAGCGGTTTTATCAATTCTAGCTAATTATTGAAGATTACTATGACAATTTAGAGGAAAGATTTTAAAGATCGAAGAAGCATTGCATATAGCGTTTTGCAAATATTCTTCTCAGACGCTTTAAAAATGAAATTTTGTGTTTTAAGTAATGTCGTAGCAATTTCTTGGATCTTTAGCTACTCCTTTCTCGTCCCTTTCAGTATGTCAATTTAGGAACACCATCGGTTTCAGGTAAATGTGCAATCTTTCACGATAATAATTGTCAGGTAATATGCAATGTGTAATACAAGTGATGTAAATTACTGTTCAGAGATGGACAAGATGACATAATTAAGTTTTTCTACATTTTTATCTATCAGTTTTTTGTAACTATGAAAACGTAGATGTGTAAAGTTGTTCTTCTTTGTTTCATTTCCTGCTTTCCTCTGGTTACTCTAAGTGCAGTGCATCTTCGATTCTTCTATTATCGTGAACCTAAGGTAGGAGCAAGCGTTTCAGGGACGTAGGGAACTCGAATAATGGCGGATGAAAATGCTACCTACAGTTCTTGCTATAAACTTTATTTGTACCTCTAGCATGCAGATGTGAGGCATCGAAACGGATAAGTCAACTCGTGCACTTATGAGAAAAGTTATGAGCTCCCTTTATCTCATTTTTCTTATCCGTTGTCGTAAAAGATAGTATAATGGACATCTACCAAACATGACACGGTTATAGGCAATGCAAGATTGCTTTCACGTGGATGAACCCACGCTCGTTATGTTAAAGAAAACATAATTGGCTATAATAAAAATGACAACGCAGTTAGCTTTAACGTTTCGCAATAATTCATATAATTGTAGCCTTTGTGGACAATAGCAATGACACATCGATTGCATACATTGTAACGAATTAGCTATGAATTATTTGAGAGGAATATGTTCAGTTGTCGTGTTATTAAGTTAGGAGATGTTTTTTCTTTGCAATGATCCCAGCAACATTTTGTACCCGGACTAGTAAAAAAGGTGTACCTTCCTCTCCAGGAACCTCTTTATTCTGTGCCTCCTCCTTGCTACGCCCTTTGTACAGTTTTCTTCTTGTGTCGTGAGAGTTCTGCTTTGTTATGAATTTTGCATATTCAGTCTTTGCATTGAATATCTTGACTCTAGGGGTCAACTACTCAAACGTCTGGTATGGTTGCTCTGGTTGCTCTGGTTACTCATTAAAAGTGATGAAGCCTTTCTCAGTGTATGGTCAGACTTCTCCATTCTTCGAAGGCGCAAATGTTTTTACTCGAAGGCAGTGATTTCCAAACTTTTATGCTACCGCCCCTTTGGCGAATGAATATTAGTATTAAAGATATTAGTATTAAACATATTGGCCATACGTGCCGAGTTTGGTATCGTTGAGTTATTAAACTTAACAGCGTAAACTACACATAACTGCAAGGCAAGTGTTTGGCATTCACCAACTTAATAAAAAAATTTATACCTCATCTGTAATGAACTAGAATGCTAATGTTTCAATCAAATCGCTCTCATGAGCAGCAGGCCCGATTTTAAAATTATCCTAAATAAACAACACCATTAAACAGTGTAATCATCAATAAAGGGCAGCAATGGCGTCCAAGGGCAACGCCACTCAATCAAGGCTAACGTGCAGATAAGTTATGATACAGGCTCAACAGCCCACTAGGATTGATTGTGGGAAGAGGCTGCAATCAACGAGAATAGATACCAAACTTATTCCTTGCCAAAACGCCGAGAATTGTCCTGTGTTCTCGTCTCCCACGTGAATGTTCACATCGCCCCTTGGGAGGTAGTAGCGCCTACATTGGAAACCAAAGTTCTAAGGTATACTTTCCCCCCACCCCCACCCCTATAAAGATGTATTTTACATATATGTTACGAAGGATGACCTGGTGTGTATATTACTACTGTTATTTTGTAAACAACAGGTACAAAATTGCGCTTAAAATTAACCCTTACTGTACACCAATATCCAGTGCAAACCATTCATTAAAACTGAACATGGAAACAATAATCATGGTTTAGAATTGAAGCCGAGAGCACGTAGAGTCTACACTGACCAAGATTACGGTTACACTTGAAATAAGAACGATGATAATAGGTCTGTTTTAATCTTAAAGAAAACAACTTGCTTCCATCAAAGAGACCCTACATAACTAAATAATAGCATATATTTTTAAAAACCTAACTGTTCGTGTTTCTTCCATATTTCTCATATCTACGTTTAAGTTTGTTCAATACCAAAGCCAAGAACAAGCACCCAAACACGGACATCTCAATGTTAAATATATTACATACCAACATGTTTTGAAATAAAAGGGTTCCATAAAGAGGACCAGCGATTTGCCCAAATTTTAAGGATATGAGGAGAAAGGAAGACATCATGCCCTGCATTTCGGGGGCAGTGGTCTTCGAAATTAGAGACTTAGCCCCTGCATTGTTTAATGGTTCTGCCATGGCTAATACCGCAATTCCAAGAAAGAATACAATTTTCCGACTTAATAAGGTTTTGTCCATCAACGAAAAGCAGAGGAGAAAAATTGCTGTTAAGCATGTTAAAGCCATAAGTAAAAAAAGGATAGCGACTTCACCTATTCGCTTTCCAAAGATTATCATAAAGACGTAGGCGATGATCAGGATTACAGCAGCCGTAGAGTAAACAACGTATGTCCATTTTACGTCCCAAGAAAAATCCTCTTGCGTTACCAATGGAATTAGCGTCTCGTGTTCAATCAAGAAAACCCAACCAAGAAACGAGAGGAGGACAACGGTGATAATTTCTGCACTAAATCCTTCACGTAGGGACTTTAGGAGAGTAGCAGAGGTATCTCGTCTAAGATTTTGAGTTGTATCTTCTATGTTTGACGATTGACGACCTGATAATTTGAATTTATCAAAGGCTTGCTTGTCGAATAGTTTGTCTTGCTTTATTATTTTCGTCAACGGAATATCTGATAGTTCTCCGCATGACCCATAGCTCGCACTTTCTACTCCTATTAAACGGTTGGTCTCTTTCTCCAGCCTCAACTTCTCATCATCATAATCATTTGCTAAATCGAATGTTATAAAAGAAGTTACCCCGCGCATTAAAAGCCACAACAATGCCATTATTATGCCTGGACTGTTTCGATAATCGATATGCCAGAAGCCAATGTCAGCGTCGATTGTTTGCAGTATTAAACTAAATACTGGCCCTAGGAATAGACCAACAAGAAATCCAATGGCAGTAGTAGAGAAAGCCCCCAATCGTTGATCTGGTTTTGTTATCCATGTTATTTCGCCTTGAATAACAGGGTTTATGGATCCTGTACTGCCTGAAATAAATCTTCCGAGTAATGGAAGCCATGGTGAAAATCCCAAAGCATAAATTGTAGATCCAATAATTCCCAATATGTGTAGAAGAGCAATAAGTCGTTTAGCCATCCTAGTTTTGTCATATAATCTACCAACTATTGGTAATGTAATCAATGAGCCCAATGGTGATGCCGAGATTACCATTGCGTAAAAGAAAGGGGTTGCACCAAGACTTTTCAAGTATTGCCAGGCGGAAGGTATGATGATGCTGTACTGTATACCTATGAAGAACAAGTTTAAGGTAAAAGAGATGATTTGCATTCGTCTTTTTCTAACGAAAATAGGATCATTGCTCTCCAGAAACGATATAGTGTCAAAGGATGGCATTTCTAATAGAACATCGGGAGAACTGAGATTTCATCCGCAGTGAGAGAAGTTGGACACTGACTAGATTTGCCTACACGTCTCAGTTAATTGCAGTGATTGAGTGTCCAGTCAACTGCAACTAGAATAGCAACACAATGCTGTTCATGTACAATAATTGTCTGCTTATTTTCAGAAGAGACATGAGAAACAGGAAATATTGCACCGCTATAGTTATGTATTGTTCTGCCCACTGCTCTGGTTAGCACTTCTGTATAGCTGTGAGGGCTGGACCATCAACAAACCGTCGGAGGGCCGTGACAGCGCAACCAACAGGAATATAGGTACTAAACAGAATGGTAAAGATTTCATCAATGGAAAAGGCATGCACCAAAAAGCTACCAAGTTAATATAGACATTCACCACTACACGTTTTTTTATATAAGCAACTCCATGTTCGGGATCAGGCCTCGGTTTGCTCGGTTTGCTGGAGTTGCTTAAGTAGTTGCTTAGGTATCCCTACAGGTGATCGTCGAATTTCGTTGATAAAATGCAGCCCCTGGCAGTTGATGGTTGGAACTTTGATCTCTTTGCTTGACACATTATCAACAGTGTGATATTTGTTATATATCAACAGTGTGATATTTGTTATATATCAACAGTTTTTAATCAATTCTTAATGAAAAACGTTTCTTGATTTGTTTTTCAGGCGTTTTAAAAATTGTCTCTCCTAAATTTGAGACGTCGAGTTGCTTAGCTTGTTCCTTAGACTTTGGACCAAATTGAGGCTTCAGACCTAAGCAACTGAATTGCTTATAAAAAAAGTGTAGGCCAATGCTTTTCGTTTGCCATAGGCCTATACGGAGAGGAAGTTACATTGACTTGTCTCGCATTGATAGAAAGCAGGCAAGAATGTAGCAGTGGCAAACGTGCTTGGGTTGGCTGGAAAGAAAAAACTGTAAACTCCTTCGTGTGTTGAAAAAGTTGATAGAGAAGGACATTAATTACCGTATACTTGAGCATTCCGGCACAGTATTAAGATTGATTATAAAAGAAAATCTTGTTTGAAAAAGGGTATTCTTTTGTAAATTTGTGTTGAATTATGAGGCAAAGCCTTAAGCTTTCTTTTGATGATGTAAGGCAAACCCATTAGGCTATTCTTAAAAAACAACATTCAAATAGAATACACTAAATTGAATAAAGAGCTTATCCAATCTTACAGTAAGCTAAACTACAAAAGGGCGCAGTCATGACCCAAAAATCTTATAAACGTTTATAAAATATTTTGTAATAACGACCCAATCGACTTGAAAGGAACACAACATTTTGTTCTGAACTTAAAATGAAAGGCCTCTATAAAGTGCTCGCTGAAATTTTAGAGGTTTTGGTGGGGCGCCAAAGTAAATAGCCACAGTAGAGCGTTCCCAAATATTTCTGGAGGCATGCCATTGTAATAAAGCGAGTCCTTCTTCTTGTTGGAATAGTAACGATATCCATTTTGTTAAACGTTTTGCCTGTCACTGGTCACATCATATCGTCTGGAGTCAGGCAATTTTGTTTGGCTGCTTCGTTTTCATGAATGTTACTTCTAGGGAGATGAGTAGAAAAGTACTTTTCAGAAACTGGTATCCAAGATTTGTTTACTTTTGTCAAAATAATGCAAAACCTTAGGATCGGTCCAAAGCAGTCATTTATTTCCTTTTTTGACGTTAGCGGCCTATTTATCGACGTTTTTCCCTTATCAATCATCAGAATTTGTGCTAACAAGTTTTACATTTGAAATTGAAATCTCTCCAATATGCAAGGGCTTGTTTATTGAACTCAGTCGAGTTGTGAGTCAATGACACAATGTTAAGACACGTTGACGGATTTGCAATAGCTTTTCTTCCTAATACTTACAGAAAATCCTCATCTACTACCAACTGGTACTCCTTATGCCCTAAAACTCGCTAAACCGCGCTCTAGTCGCGTACTCAAAAATTTAAAGAGAAATATGCCGTGATAAATGTTGCCATTTCTTATCTAAATGTTAGGTTTTGCTCTGACCCACAACACGGACGGAGAAAGTGTTAGGTTTATATGTAGCTCCCGTGGATAGCAAACATATTTCTTAACTTAGAAAAAAAGTAACAGCTATGACCAACGCCTTCCCTAGGTAAAACTGCGCGTTGTTCTTTACACCAAAGAGTTGCCACCTGTAAACCAAAATGACGTCCTGCCAAAAATTTGACCTGTTACCAAAATGCAGGTGCCAGGTGCAGAAGTTTCAGGCTCGAATTGCGCAATACATACCGTCCTTCATAGACAACGCTGCAAAGTTTCGCATACTTTACTGTATCATGTGAACTATGGCAAGTCAAAAAGTCTCAAAGAAAACTTGGCAACAGGGCACAAATTACCAGCAACTACAAAGAGGATTCGCTGCGTGGTTCCATCTCGAAATGCGACATTCGTCAAAACAAAAAAGCTGTTTTCTACCACCTAAAAGAAATCTACAGCTTACGCGTTTTTCAATAAAACGAGTAACCCCAATAATCCTTAGTCTGAACAACGTCGAATAAGTTAAGTGTGCCGTGACATCTAGTCATTCGACTATCAGTCAGCCATATTTGTCTGAAGGCCTGAAACTTCGCCCGTCTTGCTTGGCCGATGCTTGTTGTTGTTGTTGCAGATGTACTCTGCTTTTGATCGGTGTTGTTGCTGCTACTACTGCTGTTATTCTGTTTAATAATTTTGTAAGATTGAAACCATAATGTTCTGTATTTTTTATAAAATAGTTATGTCACGCCAATTCATTAATTTGTAAAGCATCAAATTTATAACATTCATAAATTTTTCGGGGAGGGAGATATCATAAGCTCTAGGCTTCTTCCCTCCCCATTCCGCTTCTGTAAATATAGTCGTATCTTGTAAATAGTAATGCATTGTTGTCACAATAAGAAGCTTGAAAGAATAAAAAAAAACAAAAAACAAAAAACAAAAAACAAACAAACAAAAAGTTAAAGAAAAGTGTCGCTCACGTGCGCATGCATGGTATTTCTGTTGATTACTTCACTCCTCTCCTTTCCTATACATTCTTTGGCTAAAAGCTCCGTTGTTTCACTCCGGACGATTAGTGTGACCAGTGTCTGGCAAAACGCTTAGCAAAATAAATCCTTTACTTAATACAATATTGAGATTTTGTACAACAAACTAACTAACTACGAGCAGTATTACCTAAATTATGTAATTGTATCAAGCCCTAATATAAGAGGATGGCGCTTCATAAATTGTCAGCTAACGGAAATGGACGATCTCCGACATTTACTGTAGCCTGCGAGCAGACAGAAACTGCTGACGTAGTAACCAACTTCAATAACTTCAGTTACCAACTTCAGTAACCAACTTCAGTAACTTCAGTTACCAACTTCAGTAACCAACTTCAGTAACTTCAGTTACCAACTACAGTAACTTCAGTTACCAACTTCAGTAACTTCAGTTACCAGCTTCAGTAACTTCAGTTACCAACTTCAGTAACTTCAGTTACCAACTTCAGTAACTTCAGTTACCAACTTCAGTAACTTCAGTTACCAGCTTCAGTAACTTCAGTTACCAACTTCTGTAACTTCAGTTACCAACTTCTGTAACTTCAGTTACCAACTTCAGTAACTTCTGTTACCAACTTCAGTAACTTCAGTTACCAACTTCAGTAACTTTAGTTACCAACTTCAGTAACTTCAGTTACCAACTTCGGTAACTTCAGTAACCCACTTCAGTAACCCACTTCAGTAACTGACGTAGTACCCACTTCAGCTGGGATAGTAAGCAGACTGCGTTTACTGCTTTTTATTGACTATTACGTGGGATACCACCTTTCCAGAAGCTGTTCGCAATCGTTGCAGGTGTGACGTCGTTCTGTGCTTTGTTTAATATCATAATTGCATCTGTCGTGTTTACCTTTCTAGTAACAGGTCCTTAATGGAAAGTATAGAGGACACGGAAGATCAAATATGAGTTCTGGTTTGCGTTAACCAGACTCATCACAACATGATACATTTGGTTGACATTTTGATGTTGTAGTAGAAAATTGGCGCAGTTTGATCGTCTTTAGGTCAACTACATCTTAATAAGTTGAACAATTATCCACAAGGAGGCAAATCTTCGTCCCTCTTTGCTTATTCTGTCATTACACCTAAGTTTAACTAGCCACTTGCCGGCCAGGAAGCCGGCCCTCTAAGAGAGAGGGTGGTTGGGAATTCCAAAATATGAAAGGGGGGGGGGGGGCGTTCATGATATACTACAGTGAAAAATATATATGCCGATCAGAATGTCAGGGGGCGGAGTACGCTAGTGAATTCTCTCAGGGGGTGGCGCCCGCCATTGCTTCCCCCCTCATCTTCGTGACCGCTACTTGCTCAAATAATGCTCAGTCATTCAAAGTTTTGATTATGCGCGATCTCGTCTCGAAGATTTTCACATGTTTAAAACATCATGGTTTTTCAGACTTCCCGATAACAGATTTTTGGACCAAGAGCATCTGCATCACCGAGATGCGTTAATTATGTTCTGCTTTCCTCTCCCCCCACCAGAACACAGACAGGAAAAATTGCATATTTATTCATGAAAAAGACAAAGCTTATAATCTTATATTTAAAGGTCTTTGACAGACTCAATAACTATTTTTACACTCTTTGCAACTCTTTTGACAGTTTACCAACATGTATCTAGGGTTGATCTTGCATTCTCCTCTGTCTGCCCATTCTTGGCAGCGAGTATGTTTATTGACGCATTGACCTATTTCAAAAAAGAAGCAGGAATGACATTAGAAAAAGGTTTTGAACAGAAAGGGTAGATCTCCCAACAAGATTAACAGAGAGGGTTTTTGGAATTATCATGTGTCTCAGGACATGTTCATTTTTTCACACCTGGTAGCCAATATGCTTACTTTAAAATGTAGCACCATGATATTACAGCCAGGTATGATATGCGCTTACTTGACAATTCCACTTCTGCATACCTACCCTTAGACTGATATTTTTATTCCAGTACCAGCTTAAATCATGCATTTGGCAATACTGGTATTTTAGTGGTCGCATCTTTTTATGTTTTAATGTTTCATAAAGAAACTTCCTAATCCGTAATCCGCTGACGTCACCAGCGTATTACAATTACTTTTAAAACGAATGGTTGAAAGAACCCGAGTTGAAAAGGCTCGGGAACATTTATAAAGAGAGCCTTCACTTCTACCTAATTCTAAATTTTTCTTACCAGATTTGGACACTTTGAAAATTTAATTTTTGAAGTAAGTTGGGGGCCGTTCTCCCCAGTCCCCCGCGGTGTCATCAAAGTAAGAGATGTGCTGTTTGGGATACGGCGTACAATATTATATGCATGAAGTCATTATACAACAAGTAAGATAAAACTCTCTCTTACATGATTTGCAGCAGTTTTCCTCCATGTAGACTTTATGTTTATCATTGGTGCAGTAAAGACTGTCAGCCCAAGATCCACAATCTTTGTCTTTGTCTACGCATCCTAAAATTCATCAAATAATTATTTTTATTTATATTCAAGAAATTGACAAAATAGCAAAATGAAGAACAACAGCTAAGGATATTGGAAATCTAAGCATTACATAACTGCTAACAAGCAACTGAAATATTGGTCAGTTCTACATTTTACTGTCAGCAACTATTTGTCATTGTAAGATATTTCTGGTCAATATCAAATCGTTGATCCCGCTGACACTTCTGTCCTCAGTTCTTCTATAAGAG
Source organism: Alatinidae sp. Z8VKAUB7J3 (assembly GCA_010016025.2). Taxonomy (NCBI): domain Eukaryota; kingdom Metazoa; phylum Cnidaria; class Cubozoa; order Carybdeida; family Alatinidae; species Alatinidae sp. Z8VKAUB7J3. Next base: position 359 of record JAAAKM020000314.1, on the reverse strand, counting down.
TCAGTGACAAAAATTCTAAGCTGAAATATTTCTGCGAGTAACTTAATTCAATCCACCAAAATCTTTTATCAAATTTAGGGTGATAAGGGGAATTTGTATAGACATTATTATATGATTTTAAAGGATATAGTAGTGGACGATGTTACTGTAGGTTCCGCAATAACCCACGCAGTTGCTCCACCCTTCGTTAGACGCATAGTTTTCTCGCCCACTACATTTTTAAGGACGTCATAGATTTTCTTCTTCATTGATCAGTTGCAACTTTCTTCCTTTTAATTCATTAATATGTAAATTCCTTCACGCGTTTGATAGCCTTAAATATCGCCAGTTTCTGCATTCGAGTCAGAACAGATAATTTA
>JAAAKM020000313.1:0-20495 GCA_010016025.2 Alatinidae sp. Z8VKAUB7J3 | reverse complement strand
TTTCTTGCAAATTCTAAATGTCTTTCACTTGAATCCACTTCCGATTTATTAGGTATTAAAAAATAGGTAAGGGCAAGTGGCCACGCGTTTTACTTTACAAGTCAACTCTCAAAATCTTAAAAGAGTCATAAAATTTCTCACCTAAATCAATAACATCATTCAGGTCTATTTCCCACTGTATGTAGTATGTAGTACGCAACATTTTCCAAACTTCAAAAATTTCACCGGACCATGTAAACAAAGCCAAGTCAACAGATCCCAAAAGAGACTCGGCAATAGGACAGTATTCGCTTGAAAATCCAATATGTGTTGACAACTATCAGGAGGATTCATTGAGAGTATTATCCAAAGCCTGATCTGCGTGTCATCTTGCCGCTTTTGAAGCCGCACTTATCAAAACAGAGAAGCCGGTACTCTGTTGACAAAAAGAATTTGTTTATAACTTACGCCTTTTTTCAAAAACTTTAAGTGGTAGAAAACGTGTTGCTCTCGTGACTGTAATTTTCTACCACGTGTTTTCTATCAATTCAGCGCAAAAGCTTTCTTAATCACTCCATACCATTGCGATCACTGTATGGCAAATATAGTTAGCAAAATGAATTTGTTACCTAACACAATATTCAAATTTTGTACCGATAACCAAGTTTCCATAATGGGGACGCATGTCAAAGATAAAAGGTAAGAGGCACCACTTTTCGGGTTTTGATTTTACTGATAATAATGAAAACCTAAACTGTTTTCATCATCAACTTCAGTAAGACACAACGAAGGGATAAAATCAAAGAAACTCGTCATCTCAATTTTAACTATTAGCTCTTGATACCATGAAATTCAGCAACAGTAAGCCCCAAGACAAAACGAATCATTGCTGTGTTTTATAGACAAAGTAAAGATTGGGCCATTGTACACTGTCCTACATTTTCATATTTATCTCGTCTTACCATATAAAATGGGCAACTTTCAAGTTGATGTAGCAAAGAAGGGGAAGAGGGATAGTATGGCGCTTAGTTCTTTTTGCTCATCTACAATAAGATTTAATATAAAACTGATAACCTACAAGATAACAGCTATTTAGCAATACGGATATCTTATTTCGCTGTAATACTAAGCTAAGCATTCTTTCAAATGCTTAAATGACTCTGCTAAAAGATTAAAATAAGAATTGCCTAGTGATGAAGTAAAACGTTTCCTTATCATTAGTTACTATCATTTGAAGCGAAGTAGTAGCCGCAAGTCCCTTAAAGGCGTATGAATGCTTTAACTTAAGTAAAAGGCCTTTTGGTTAAAATTCTGCTTTAAAAACTGCTTGTTCGAGGTATAAATATTTACTTAAAAAGCGCTAATTATATAAGAATTACTTCGTGTCAAATAAAGGAACATTGCTTAGATTGGTCACTCAAACCAGGACCTGTGATCTTGCAGACTCTTACGTTTACCAATGCACTGTAGGAATCATCAGACCAGGTAGGCCTGTTTCCTATAACAGTTTTTTCTTCCAAAAATGGCCTTTGCTACTTACTTACTCTACTTGTTCATTCACTTATTCATTCACAATTCAAAAGTAGCAAAGCAACCAATACTGCTCTTTCTAAAGTTGTAGAAAGCTGTTTGTAGTATTTAAACTATCTTAAATAAATCACAATGATAACAATATAACTTGTTCTCCCTATACGATTTAGCTTGGCCGCTGGTGGCAATCATTGTCCATCCTTTTTATTGAAAAGGCTAAATTGCAAAATCTGAAAGTGTCTAAACACTACAATTAAAGTAAGACAAACTTATATCATATGAAAATTGAGTAGCATCATAGAGATGCTGAATAGCTGCAACTTTTTTGAAATACGGCTGTGTCCGAAAACACCGAGAGAGTAACAATGATAAATGTTGATAAAGGTATCAGGTCTGAGAAGGTTTAATACTCAAAGTTTTACCTTGGCATAACACAGCAGACACATGAAGTAAGTAGAAAATCAATAAATACTGGGATACGTATAGTTCATATATTTAACTTATCAATAATTTTACCTCATTTGCTAATCTGCATAAAAGTTTAAAATTCTAAATATATCTTGGCAAAAAGTTTAAAACGTATTTTTAATTTAAAAAACAACTTTCGGAAAATGTTGGAATCAGGAAAAGGCTTTAATTTTCAAGATCTTTGTAAAAAAACTGTATTAAACGATGATTTGCTATACTAAATTTTTCAGCATACCAGTATCAAGTGAGGTACGAAGTGACATAAACAAACTACTAAGTTCTGGTGAATGTTTCTTTCCAAAGGTCAACATTTCATGTATTTAGATTCTAGTTATAATTCCAGGGGTTTTCCTTATTTGATGTCTGAACTGTCGCATCTAGTTTTAGAAAATTGTTGGCAGCTGTTACCGGCTTTGCCTCGCAGGTTTCAAAACCATTATAATGTACATGTGCTTAAGTTGATTATATTCCGTACGAAGAGCAATTAGTAACCATCAGGTATGTGAGATTTCTATTAGAAAGAACAAATCTACTAATGTTGAACAGACTTTTAGTCGAATATTCCAAACTGAAATGGCTATCAAAATATTCAAGAAACTATTTTGAAATTGGCTTACTTAAAACCAGACTTTACTGCTAACAAAATCAATTTCAGATTATACCACGAGCTGACATTCAGTCACGTGTAGCTGTTAATAGCGGTTACTTCCTATGCTTAAAACAGCTAGACCAAGGGAATTGACATTTGCAAAAGCTGTTCACCATGCTCTCATTTTGTTTCCAAAGACATTAAGTTATATTTGGCATAGTCTCAGCTATGTCAAATGCGTCCTCTAATATGTATTGGGTATGAAAACACAGTAGGTGATACAGGGGTAACTGTGAGGGAATACTTGCCACTGACAATCGAATACAGCATTTGGAGATTATCTCGTCGGATTCCTTTGGACAGAAACTCAGCTTGATAGTATCTAGTAAAACAGCTAACTCCGCTAAACTTGCGGGGAATTGAGTAAGATTAAGGGATGACTACAGTAATGTTTTGCTTTAACATGGGTTGCAGAACCCTTGGCAACCTACTATGCACTTTCAAGGATCAAACGCTTTCGCGAGAACGGCGCTGCCTTCAAATCCCAACGAACAGGACTTTGGTGTCGCTTTATAGATATCAAATTAACGGAGTCACCTAACAACAAACAAGTCAATCGTATGCGTACGAAGCGGTTAGCCTACAAAGCTACTTAAGGCCTTCTTCTATTTCAAAGCCCAACAATAATTGGACGTTATGTCGGAATACAATTTTGAAAGGTTTTGTTTTAAAAAGTAAAACTGAACTGATGCTAGTCCGTTAAGCTAAATGCATCAATAATTTTTCCCAGAAGTCGGCACTGTTTAACCCACGGTCCTACAGCAAAGTTCATTCAAGAAATATGATTGTCTGGTCTCTGTAAACCACTGACTTTCATGTCAAAGGACAGTGGTATTCTGAATATGGAATATATTACTCTTACAAAGGATGACAGCTTAGGCTGAAACCGGCAGAAGATCGTGATCGGAGGGAATACGTTGACGATTAGAGGCAGAGTTAGGAATGCTTTACGCATAACAAAATGACAATGAAATGAATGTGATCCCCGATGTTGATTATAAGCAAGAACTATTTCTATTGCTGCCTATTTGCATATCTGCATATTTTACTGCATATATTTATTTTTCTTCCTGCTTAGCTTTTCACTTGAACTTCAACACAGACATTACTCTTGCTCATTTAAAGATATTGACTTAAGCATTCATATAATGAGGATGCCGCGCCTCCAATCTCAGCGACTTTTTACTCCCAAGAGGCTCCGTCAAATAATTAGCGGCAAAAAGAAAGTAATTTTAGTTTTAAATTATAGTAAGTAATTTATAAAACAATCCGATAAGCTTTTATCTTTGTAGTTAAAGGCGAGCTAGGGTCAGTAAGGAATTGTATCATATGTGAACAAACTGTAAAAACCTTTAAATCAAACAGCGCTAGATTTCGCGGTGCGAGATTGTAAGTGCATTTTGCTCTGAAAGCGCCAAAAATGTTTGCAGATGTTTGGAGTTATCAACAATAATTTAGAAACTTCAATAGGCCTAGATGGCATACTATCGTAGATAGATCTACATACCATCGCACATCACCTATTCAGCACAGAGAATAATTACGTTGTAGATAAGTCTAAACATTTTGAAGTGTTTTCAATGGATTTTATATTTTATCACACTAAGTACGTTGTAGCACGTAACTAACACGTAAGGTAGTCCGTTTTTGGTTTTAGTTTCTCCTCCCTTCATTAACAAGTTACAGCTCGCGTCTTTTAGCATCTACGTAATTCCATAAGTTTAAGAATGCCTGCTGAATGATACGAAAAGATCTATAATCACAAAATATTAGCAACGTTAGTCACTCTGTCTTTCCTGAAACTTACTTTGTGGGAAAGCATGTGTGCAAATTGGAAATAATTTACTTTGGGTTACATTGCTACTATAATTCACAGTTGTGCTATCGTTAGTACAACATTATCCTTTTATTAGCAGTACTATTACACATCAATTATATAAGAGAGCGCCAAGATAAACGTATGTTGACACACTGCTTCTCGGCCCAGGCCTTAAGGGATATAAACGAACTTGAAAAGTTCATGGAGGACAGCAATGTTTGTCGCCAATTTTTGTCCTACCGTTTTTCAGACGCCGACCGGAAGTAAGTAAGTAAGTAAGTAAATATATAAATTTATGTTATGGTTACTAGCCTTAATTGGTACGAACTGGTCAGGGGTCAAAGTATGAATTTGAGATATGATATGCAATTAGGTGATACGTTTCCTATTAAATGCTGATTTCAGATATTTGATGTATCTCCACATTAGGTTTATTTGCAAGACAGCCAAAGAAGGGTCTTGATTACTTCAATTTTCTAAAGCCTATTTTTCATCACTTAGCTTATTTGACTTAAGTATAAAACTCTTCCAGGCGATTTTAGTTTGCCCTGTATCAAAAGTCAATCAAAGGTCCAAAAGTTGAGATGAATTTTCTGGAATACTTTTCAAAACGTTATCATTCTCCTCCCTTTAGTAAAAATGTATATTTTTACCTCACTCTGATTCTATTGTATGGGGCGTAATCTCAGTCTAGACTGCCTCTAAAAGATTTATTATAATAAGAACTAATACATATGTGCAAGGTTGCCATTACATTTACAAGTATGTGCTCTTGATAAATTCAGCTAGAAACAATTAAACCATTTCTCCTCTCAGATATATTCTTTTACGTTACCGTCTTTGTTTCAGACTTCATCTGGTAGCTTAAGATATTGTGATTGTGATATTTTTTCATTTTATAATGAGGCTGTTTAGTCAATTTTAAATTTAAAAATCTGAGGGGCCATGATATATAGAAGTATGGTTGAAGGGATTGATCCAGGTTCAGTTAGTAAAGACAATCCTCCAGATGCCGATTTTCTCCTTTTAGGGTCTTATGTCAAAAATGGCACACTTTCGTCAAAAGCAATAGTTTAGTGCAGTGTTTTATCTAACGGTGATTCTGTATAAAGGATGGAAGGTACGGCTATGTTTGTAAGACACTTCTGAATAATGTAGATTCAAGACTGATGGGATTGTACAATTGGAGCAAAACATGTAAAATTGTTGTATAATTGACGCTGAGCCGCGTGGAAAGATGAGGCCTTCATGTAGTTATGATGTATCGAACAAGTAATGAGAGTGTGTTTATTAATTTCACGAGTGCAACTGAAATGGACTGGTGGCTAAGTGTTTTCAAAGCTAGCCAATGTCAAGGGTATTGGGGTGGGTGGATTGGAAGTATGTCATTAGGTCAGTCGGTAACAATGACCTTATATTTTTATTTGTTAAAATCTAGCTTCAATGTTTGCTTTTAAAGTAAATTAGTACAGTTGGTAGCACCATGATGAACACCAGCTTTTAGTGTGTAAAAATTACCTGGGAGATAAGGGCCATAAGTTACTAAACATGGCAGGAGAACAAATAAACCTCAATATACCGTATTCACTGCTATCCTATTGTGACATACGTCCAAAATATGTTAAATCACTAATGTCAATTTCATACCAGAATTCAAATGCTTCTTACGGTGTGTACCAATACATGGTACCATGTTACAATTCATAAAGCTTAAAATCAAACTTAACTAGGTTCAATGTATTCAATATTGTATGACAGGATGTCCGAAGCATACGTAGCGGTTTAAGGAAATTGTTTGGAAACTTTGTGTAATACAGGGGTTGCTTTTTTAATTATTTTGGGTTAATCAGCCTAATTAAAGTCACAAAAATGACATTATTGATAATTTATATTGTCATACATTTAGTTTCTAGTTATGAAATATATTACTAGATGGTCTGAAGCATCCCTCAGGTGTTAAATCATAAACAGTATATAGGCTATAAGATAGAAGATGGCAATAGTTCTTTTGCTCGCCATTGCTTTGCCATTTCAGTTCCAGAAAAGTGACCCTGTCCATGAAGAGTCATGTTGTTGATTTTGTGTCTAATTGGTTTGATTGGCTGTGATTTTCATAGACCAGGAGAAAAAAAATATGTTTATGTTCCATAAAGAGTACCACAAATGATTATCCGTTACCACTACCACCACAAATGGTCCAGCCACGATTTATCAGGAAAGGTACATCAGTAGACAAGAGCACCAATTTCGGCTTTAATACGGTATATCGATAAAGAGAAAATATTGGCTATTTTTATAATAAGACAAACGCAACGCTATGGACTTATAAGCTGGAAAATATGCCCCATCAGTAGCTATTCTACTAACATTTGTACCTCATTTGTCGTTAGGGCATTTAAAAGTCACGGAATGTAGAGAGACATACGTAGTTCACAACAGCACAACCAACTACTATCTTTTTTAAAACAAAAATATATAGCCGATATCAGTGCAGCCGTGCAATGAAATTTCAATAGGACGTTCCCTAGGGTTATGAGTTCACGTAGATTCTATGCCAACAAGGAAACTATAGTTAAATTCCGCATTGTTTCAGGCCTTTTGTACACTGAAAAATGGCACAGTGGAAGCTTTAAGTGTACAAGAGACCATACAAATTCTTGCAATAAGATAATACGTTGCTTAAACTGTAATTTCTTTGTTGGAGTTTTACTTACAACTTGTTGGTATGGTACCCATTATAGCATTTAAAAATTCTGCAAGTGATACACTACTTTTACCAAACATTTAAAATGAGGATAACATTACTTTCATAGAATAGCATCTGTTAGGTTTTAATGTTGGTAATCTGAGTTGTGTTAATATATTTATCGACATATTCTCCAAATGTATTTTTAAAAATTATTTCTCTACTACATGTACCATTCATATGTGTTTGCTTAGGCTGTGGATAGCATTAGTGAAAACTTAAGGGAGTAGTTGTTGAGTCGTCTCTTTCTATCCTTATTGTTGCATATTGTATAGCTGTTCAAGTTTATCTTAGGACAAATGTAGGGCTATTTCTTATTTGGGTTATTTTGCTGGATTGTGACACTAGCAGCCACGGTCTTCAAAACATCATGTGCTATATGGTTTGGAGGGTAAGCTGCCAATGGAAGTTATGTTATTCAAAAGACAGCTTTTGCAAATTTGTAACTAACGATTATTAATACATACACAAGCCGATAAAAAGTGCAGGCTGTTAAAAGTGCTAAAATTGCGCAATATTTCCCTAAAATTTTATCACAGTCCTAATTTAGCTGTAATCAAAATTTACAACATGGAAAGATATGTTTTGGAATAACACTATAGAAACGAAATATATACCACCACTGGGATTCGAACCAGAGACTCGACTGTTGAATAAATATATAACAGTAGCGATACCAGTACTAGAGTTTGAATGCTTGTGATGACATATTCTCAATGCCTTCTCTAACATCTTCTCAATACTTATCCTCTTATCTCGATGATGTCATAAATTGACAATGATGCGTATTGTCAAGTTTAACATAAATCTTAGTTATTGTAAATATTATGAGGCCATTTTCAGATATATTCTACTCTTACCAACCCGTTGGCAGACTTTAAATTATCAAAATGGCTCTCTATTATATTTCGAATATCTTAATAGAAGAAAGGGTTGTCTTTAAGCTCAAGTGCCGTAAACATCTGTATTCGCAAATGCATATCATTGATTAGGTACAGACAACCTATGTTCACTTGACGATAAAAAACAAGGCTTTCGTTCTAAGGTTTGCATCCTTCTCTTTTATTTCACAAGTAGATAATATAGCTTACAAAAAGCAAACGGAAAACTAGCAGTATGTACTCTGGGAGTAAAGATGCAAGAAAGAAATAGTTGTAGTATTGGGAGGTCACATGCACAAAATACAATTTTATCCCTACCGACTATCTGTAGGTTTGCAGTTCTATTAATGTGAGCTTTTGTTTTGAAGTTTCTATCTATCGCCAGACTAAACTAAAACTTATTTGACCTGTAGGAGAAGAAAAAGGATGCTACATCTGGGAATTGCCTTCTATTGATTAAAGACGATTGATCAATGTTGGTAGTGTTTTGTCTGAATACGACTAAGAATGGAAAAATATTTTCTTAAGCTGCTTCTGTAGTTTGAAGAAAATGTTCCATGTCCTAGCAAACAAGCAAAATTTTAACCACTCTGGTCATTTCGTTTTAGATTAGACAAAATTAAGCATTGGATGGTGCCAGGTATGCTTAAAGTTAATCATTAAGGCTACTCATTTAGGTTGAAGGTGAATGAGTATAGTCTAAACTCTTTTAATTTCTTAACATCGATGAACAACTGAAGTAGTGTCTCTCAAAAATTAATTATTCCGTTCATACCAGAGGATTATGAAAATTGTAAGAGCCTTTTCTAAATTTTGTTGCAAAAGAAATATAATTGTAAGGTGCTAAGTCTACAAAACAGAATGGAATGTTGATGTAAGATGTCTCTTTTCTACACACTTTGGCTTGCACACCAGACAGATGAGTTTCACAAAATACAGCCAGTGAGATATGCAGAGCAAAGCTTCATAATGGAAAATGGACTATGAAGCTGGAAAACGTATTTATCATTTCATGAAAGGTGAATTTCAACAAAATAAACTCAGTAGCAAACCTGAAATACATGTAAGCATGTAAATATTGAATCTCTTGTAAACAAACACGCAGTTTACACTTTTTATTTGTTTAGATTCTCTGCTCTATAAAATTGACGGCAAAATTCTTTACCCTTACAAAGGATACCCTAGCCTTAGATCTCGTCAAAGTAAAGTTACTTGAAAAAAGGTACATAAATATCAATATGCAAAATATGAAAGGGTAGGATTGGATGATATCTTTACAACTTTGTTTGACTGCACAGAAACAATACCTCTATTGAGGCAAGTAACTTCAGTTAATAAATGTTTAAACCATTCGAATCTACCAACGGTTAGATCTACTTACACATGACGGGGAATATACAACCAAGATGAAATGTTAACTGATTGATGTGATGGAAAGTTTATTCGGACTATAGGCTTCTGTACTACTTTGAAATTGAGTTCGGTAGATAACAGATAACAACATTTAAATATATGAATAGCATAATCATTGTGTTTCTTTAATTTAATGTATTACTACTTTCACTCACACAATACATTTTAAAATGTATGGGCCCCATTAAGAGGGACAGAAAAAAATCTTACAATAATTTACAACTATTTATCATAAAATCAAGAATATGCTAACTTTAGCTTTTCAGCCGCTTTCTAGGCAAAGTTATAGATATTACGTGGGAGACAAGAAAGACTTTTTTGTCACAGTTTATTATGCTGCGTGTTACAGTTTTGAATCAGGGCTTTAAAAATGAATCAGGGCTTTGTAATGTTAGCATTTCTTTCACAGGAGTTTCTTTCTTATGTCTGATTTCTTTCAGCACTTCTTTGGTTGATTTAAAACGATCACGACAGAACACCCATGATCGACGAAGCATCAAACAATATATTGCCCTTTGGTACAGAGCGCAGTGGGTGTATATATCTATTTATTCTACCATTTACAAAAACCGTCAAAACTTACAATATAAGCAAAAAACTACTTCAAAATATACAAACATTATAGAAGAGAAAAAGTATACAACTAGGAATGAATACAGCTACTTTAAAATAAAGAACCCCTATAGATAAAATTGGCAGTGACAGCATTAAAGAGGCTAAAAAGATCCCTTTTCCATAATGGTCCCTTCATAGAGGAATCTGCCCAAGTGAAAATGGTCAGCTGATCCAAGGTGTTGCAGTGGGTAAAATTAGACATCCAAACTCTTGATAAATGTAATTACGTTTTATCAAATATGAGGCAGCTGCATCCCTGTGACTGAAAAGTTGTCTGCTTAAACAAAATAATTTTTAATAGATTATAATACCAATTATTCCAAAAGATAATCCAACATATTTACTAGATAGGTGACCGCCTATCATATCATTATCTTGATTGAAAGTTAATATTTGTTACTTCTTTTTATGTAATTTTAATATTATGTCACCTCGCCATATTCTGTTTATAAAACATTCTTACCAAGATAGCGGGAGTGGCAAGAGCTAAAAACGTTTACACGAGTTACTTATGAAAACCGTAACAATATATCTTTAATTAAACTTCTCGTGGTTTGTCTCCGTTTAAGAAGAGGGACTCATTACAATGAATGCAAAAATACCGATGACAATAACGCAGAAATTACGCAAGCCTAACACAAAGACAAATATTTGCTTCTAACCCTAAAACGACCACAAGACTGTTTTGTAGTCCAATAATACCTTTAGCCAAGAGTGTTCTGGCATCCACCAGTAAATTGAACAATCTTTGAAATACGTTTCTTCTCTTCATAAACCTAAACTATGTTGAAACCGTGAAATTGTATTACATGTTCCAACGTGACCCCACGACATTATGATTAATGAAACGGATACATTTTCTCATTTTTGTTTTGGTGTCACACACCAATTAGCACATTTCTGCCATTACTATTTTACTTTTTGGGCTGCGATGCTTTGGCAGCGGGAGATAATTTATTGCAGGCTGGTTAAAATATCTTCAATTTTTCTTTACCTAAGGTGGCAGTGTATTTTTTATATGGTGGTCGACGAGAATGTCTTAGCCATTACAAGAATTAATCTACATACTTAAAGTGTTCAGAAACCTAACATTAAGTGTGGCATGAATAATGCTTTACAATCTAAGACAAAAAAGTATCATTTAAATTTATTTCGGTAAAAACAAGCGCAAAAGAAAAGTTGTATAGGTATATGTAAAGCAAAATAATTTGGAAAAGCTGTATTACATTTTACTTAAGAAAATTGCAAATTGCAATCTATCTATTTCATCTATCCATACTTGCAAAGTTCCAACCCAAGAGCCTATTTCAAGATTTCCAATTCCGAGTCAGGATTGATCAAAGTTCCGAATCAAAGAATCGACCGCTGACGAAAATGGCAAGGCATTAATATGACACGATTTCTGTTAAAAAGTGGCCTTTAAGAAACCCCGTTTATCAAATTTTACATTATTCGGCTAAGATGTGGAGGCACCTTAACAGCGATATTTTCCCTATCACCACCGTATACATAGAAATTGCTTATCTATGCACTTTTCTGAATTTTGAAATCTTGTATTATATACTTACCACTCTGTGCTATATACAAAGCGCCGATTGTTTATGTTGCAAACACTTGATCCGTATGAGAGCGCACGGACGCACTTTTGGGCTCCTTAAAATAGACCATAGTTTGCGTGTTAAGAAGCAATCAGCAAGACACTGCGAGTATCAAGTGGTGTAACATAATAAACAATGTTACTTTTCCCGTAGAAAAGAAAATGGTAGAACTGTTAGTTTATAATTAGATCAATTATCAAGTGTGGTAGTTTCGGTAAAGTCTTGAACAGTAGAAGAAGTACAATGTTTCTGATCAATACACAAATCATTAAAAAAAGCTTAGTAAAAACAGAAACTAAAATTCTATCAAAATCCAGAAAAAACAAACAAATTAATCTGTGATTCTCTTCCAAAACACGTCCATAAAATCCCACAGTGATTATTAAATGCATTATATTCAGTGCTTTCTTGCTTAAAACATACATTTAAAACTTATAATTTGACACGTATATAGAAAAAACTATCTCTCATTTTAATCGAATTGTTGTCATTTCCTATATCTAAGGTATTGCAAACCGAAAAAAATCCGAAAACCATGAAAGGATTAATAAATTTATTCTGATTGCTTTCTGATCGTGACCTCTAATATTTGAGGACCCAACATCCCAGGTTTGCAATGTATGTGCGAGCAGCCTCCGTCAGCCAAGATCGCAGTTCTCGCCGGTGAAGAGATCCCACAAAATAAAAACAAGCAGTTCTTAAATGCAAGCGGGCACATGTGTAACCATTGGTATCGTAAGCGATCTATACATCTTAATAACAGCAGAAACTAAGATGCAGCTACTTTTGTATATGTCCCTGTAAACTTACTTTAAATTTTTAGGCAGTAAATAGATACTGATGCAGCAACCATGATTGCCAGAAAGTTTGTACATTATTGTGCTTATATGTATATGTATTATATGTAATTACAAACTCATGAAAGATGGTAATATTAGAAAATACAAGATATTACTATCAGAGTGTGAAATGGTGATAAACCTAATTGTGACGTATGATTGTACCCACTGAGTAATGCCAATCTGGAGAAAATTATTTTCTCTCTAGAGTCGCCAACTAAGCTCCCAATTTACAAAGCAATGAACATTGTATCCATTTAGATTTTGAATTGTGATCACTCCGAAGCGTAGGATTTGGATTGGAGGAATAGTCATCCAGCCAATCGATCTTCAAATGACCATTTACAGTTAAGAAAGTGAGGAAGTTTGTCTGTTCCTGACGCTATCCAACAAATGACACAAATATTAAATCTCTTATAGTCTTTCAACATTTGCCTAAAAACTTCCCTCTGATCACATTAAAAGTTCATCTATAACAGTGCATAAAGACTAATTTTATCGCGGGTTTTATAACATATACTTCTTGCTTCAGTATTTACTTCTGTTTGAATTTCACAACACGTATTTCTGGGGGATAAAGCTTGAATCATCATTTTCTCTTCAAATCATAATACAAGATATTCCTGTTAGTGCCCCTAGTGTTACCATAAATCTAGTTATTAAATTTTGTCAATTGACAAAGTAAATGTAAGTTTATGCAATTGCCAGATTGTAACAGCTCCCAATTAAGATTATGAGGCAACCGTAGGTTGAAGTCTATGCCTCTGATAAACTTCAATCAGTCAAGAATTTTGCTCTGACGAGATCAAAAAGTCTTTTATTCATATGCTACTCAGTCTTTAATTACCGAAACACTTACTTGTATAGAACTGTAAACTTTAAAATATATGATGCTGGTAGAGGTATAAACATTTCTACTGTCAGTACCATACTGCTATAAACAAGCTTTTATTTTGATTTGAGGTAGAGGATAAGAAACAGCCTTTATTTCAGTATAATGTGAAAGTAGATGACAGACGATGCTGCGGCGTTCACCTTATCTTGTTTACATTATTTGCTAAAACATGGTGCTCAGACTCACATGGATTATTAAGAATGATCACACTGTCCATAAACTACATTTGTTGACGTAAATAGTCTGCATTGACATACAAAGACCGTCGACGAGAGTCAAGCTTTCACAAGTGCACATGAGGAAGTATAAACGTTGTTACGTCGAATGTCTCATAACGAAAACAAAGCAGAGTACCGACGTCGAAAAATAGAGACCGCCGTGTTTACTGTACATGTTTTCGTCACTGAAAGCCCATGCAGAAGCTGCGGGAATCCCTTCGCTGATCGGATTATTCCATCCACGTGCTTATTAATATCGGCGGATTAGTATGTGTCGACTGGAGTCCTCAATATTGCGAAAGATTTAACTTCAATTTTACTGAAATACTGCGAAGTTTAATTAAGTTTTGCAAAAAGTAGAAAATGTTAGTGGACGTTTGTTCTTAACAAGAGTAATTAAAAGTGTATGATAACCCACAAGAAAACTCATTTTGTAGAAATTTCGAGGAAGGGTTTAGGGCTGCCATAGTATTTCAAGAGATTCACCTAGGAAACGATTTGTGTATTAAGTGATATGTGTTATTAGTTAGTCTAAGGCTGTCATATCCTTCTGTAGTTTAAAAGGCGGAACATAGAACTTCTCCAATTTCCTTGGCCTTTATTTAATGGACATTAAAGTTTCTCCTTAACGTGGACATACAAATCGAAAGGTGAATATGTCTTTCTTCATTAATATACACCAATTGACAAAACAAAACTTAATTGATGTTTTCTATCACTGCTATTTAGACTGATGTATATCTGTATCCATCACGATTTCTATGTTCAGCTCAAAGCTAATTATTACAGTTAACAAGAAGAACCTGTCACGCTTTAAACGGTTTTGGACGCGAATCACACTGGAAAGAAGACCTGCTATCAACTCAGTTGACAAATTCAAGCCAACTGAAATACTTTGTGAGCGTTGATAGCACAACTTACTTAACGCTTTTTATTCTGTTCTTTTTGATATACGTAATTTAGTTTTTTTGCAGTTTTGGTAAGAAATACCAAGAAAGTGACTAACACAGATGTGGTAAGTATGCCAACGCAGTTCATTCAAACAATATCACTAAAGAGCCGTCAATTTAAGTTAGTTTTGAACTAGGACACGGTCATACTTGCTTGTAGGTTAATTCTCCTTTCTCTATAGTATTCAATGTACGATGAAAATGATGATAACATTTCTGTCGCATTGGCCTTTTGTATTCTATGGCGTTACTATCAAGTATCATAACATTTTGTCATTGACTTTACCAGGCTGCTTGGCATGTGCGTCGACTACAGGACCGGTTCCTTGAAGCAGAAAGATATTATCAATGAGTTGCTAAGCGACAGAAGTGCACGTATCCATGGTGATTTCCTGCACTTGTGTGTAATGAATTGTATTTCCTTTGCCCTTAAGTTGCTAATTTTCTATTGATGCTTATATCTGGCAGCGACTATTAAACTGGATTATTAAAGTACAGTTTCATGTTTCATCTTAAGGATACTTTATATTAAAGTTCTACATTGATTTCTTTAGAGTTTGTAGAGATTATTTGTCAAATATACAAATTGATTGACTTAAAATATATCAATACTTAACGGACTTTTGAATCGAGAAGAAAAATAGTTTCTCTATGAGCACATAAACAATTTGTTGACTGTAAGTTAAAGGAAAATAACAGGAGCCATGAGTGCAATAGAGAGAACAAAAGATGAAATTAAAATAGTTTGATTTCCTTGGTTAAAGCATTTGGAAGAGGTCGTATACACATCAAGAGGCGTTCTTCTAGTGTAGTTTATTAAGCAAAAATAATAGCATTGCAAAATAATTTAGTTAGATTCTTTAAACATTTTGAGATCCTAATTCCTCAAAATGCTGCAGATTCTACCAGTATCTCCATATGTGGACCTATCACCTAGGACATCATCAGGAGGAACCACACCCACTGGTTCGGCACCTACTCCTCTACAGTATTGGATTAATAATTCTACTTAGAAGGCAGAGATATAATCATAACATGATTTTACCAACATTAGTAGGAAAATTTGCCATGACATGTTATTTAAAGTTATTGTTCAGTTATTAATGGGGTAGAGGACAGTAGTATTAATTTCGTCTTGTCACTCACATGAATAGAACAGATGAAGCCGATGTTTACCACACAGCTTCATACAAGAATGCCGACCAATTAATGAAAACATAAAATATAATTTCAAAGCAGTAGTGGTTATACAAATGTTATTATTGTTACAGACTTGTTGGCTGCTATATGGTAATTTTTGAAGACAAGTGTTTCAAAGATGAAAACTTGATACTGAAGTGTTTCCGCAATTTTCCGTCAATTCAAAAAAAACCTTTGAAGGTGGTACATCAAAGACATAATTTTTTAAATATGAGAGTATAAGATTTGTATTTCTCAGGGATTTGTAGATTTAGCTCTCCACGGAATATCTTTGATATAGATCGGTGGTATTCAAGTAAACACACCCCCTCTGGGATCTCAAGACACACCCCTAATACCAGCAGATATTCTGATAAAACAGTCCTACAGCTTGAGTTTAGTATTTATGTGGTGCGAATAAAAAGATAGCACACGAGGCAAAACAGTAGTATGTAGCTCACAAACAAACTTGGAATGCAAAGAAAGAAACATTTTTCTCATCTGTCAACTAATCCGTATCAACCTTCTACCTTACACCACCCCTTTGGTGTCTACGATGCCCCAAGGGGGTTGGTATCGCCAACGTCAAGAGCTATTGATCCAGATCTTAAGTGTTACATTCAGGCAAATGTTTCTGTTGTCAGATTAAAGTTCCTCCGTCTCTCTCCTCTTATGTCTACAAATGAATACGCAGATTTAATTTTTGACTATACGGTGTTGCTATTTTCATTGATATTAGTGGCCAAGAGAATGTATTTATAAGAAAGCAAAAAGTTTCAAACGTGAAGAAGTGAATGAGGATACAACAAAACCGGGAGTCAGCAGTAGTTGTTGCACTGATAGTTTTACATTTTTGATAAGTTGATAATTTATTGCTTCCTTAGATAATCTACATATTATTGAATATGATAGCCGTATCAAATGTTACATTAAACCGGTTATATCAAAGAGCTGAAACAAAGCATGTTAAGAAATAGTTTATGATGTATGCCAAAATGCAATTTCCATTTGAAGTGGGATCTGAGGACTGGTAACTACTAAGACTTTGTGGGTACTGTAGTGCTTAAGTCAAAATGATGACCGTTGGCTGAGAATGTTGTCCATTCACTTATTCATGTCTTAATAGCAATTAATATCATCATAAAAATACCTATGAAAGTTCTAAGCTGTGAAATTTGCGGGCTTGATCAACCATTGAAAGAACGTTCCTTGAGTCTGTGGACTTAAGTCACAGCAGGGTAACAGCTCTTGTGTAAAACCGCGATGAATTTCGAAGCACTTATAAAAATATACTGCAATTCAAGAGCAAGAGAATCTGTTTTAGATTTCATTAGAGTGGAAAGCTAAACTACAGAGCCTACTGAATTATTAACGGCCCCTTGGACAGGATTACGAACTCTACTGCAGGGGTTCCGCTAATACCTATTGTTTCCAGCCTGTCAAAGGGCTTAGTCGATAGGAAACTGAACTGGTAACTTGAGTGTTGTCAAACTGAGTCTTCTGATTCCATGTTTTTCTGTCACCTGCCCTTAGCTGTGACCTGTAAGTCATTTTCAAAGGTTTTCATTTTCTCAGGGCGTAACGTCAGAGGTGTGGTTGGAACGGAGAAGATATTTAGATTTTAAATAGTTATGTTTGAACTTGGTTGCTTCGTAAGAGGTTAATATGGTATTTAAAGATAGAAGATGTATAAATTACTCATAAGCATGTAAATATGATGATGTGTACTTGGTATTTTTAGGAGGGAACAGCCAGCAGACAAAGGCTATTGCGCTTAGAGTTGCGTCAGATATTGCAGTTATAGGGTGTGACGCCCTTAGTGACCAGAATTTTGACTTCTGTGTGGTTATCAGCTAGTACTACTAGTCTTTGCTGAAGCACCTATAGGAGGACGAATTTAATAGCAGCCAACTACTGGTACTGCGAGGTAGTGTCGAAGGAAAGGAAATTATTTATATAGGTCATAGGTACCCTCAACCAAATTGCTATCTTATAGAAGCTAAATTAATAGTTTATAATCGTCAATAAGCTGTATCACAATATAAATTCAGCAGTCCCTTTTTTGGCTTATGTACAACAGAATCTATTGACGCAGTCAAAAATGCTTTATTTACACGACGGTGACTCTTTCTTTGTTCTCCCGCTGCATGCTGGAACGTGTATTAGTCGGCTGGTAGAATAACAGATTAGCAATTCCTGTTAGTAGGATTACTGCTAAGGTACGTAGCTATTTGCAGTACCTTTGAACCAGACCAGAATATTAGATACCTGTAAAAAGAACATAGAAACAGGAAAATATAAAGAGGGACAGGAGAGAGACGGAAGGACGTTGATGTGTGCACGTATTTGTCTGTCTGTAAGAAGAAGGGTAGTTCCATTTCACTCTTTGGACACTACATATTATAAATCTTAAGCTGGCTGTATAACATTGCTGGTAGAAGCAAGAAAGTACTCCATTTATTCTTAAATAAAACCTCCTAAAATCATCACCCCGTCAAGTATATTCTATTGTGGACACACCTGAACCGAATAAAGTCTAACTTAACCCCCCTGTTCCTTTCATTAAGTTTGAGGTTTAAATTTTTGTTCTTGTACTTTGACTACATAACCTAGTGCATGATACGAGTGAGTTACCCTATTTTAAGATAATTTCAACTCAACCTCCACCCTCTGCTGTCATTGCCTCAGTTCCAAGTGTTCTGTTGCTATGTAAACCCTTTAATCTTCAAAACGAGAATCATCATCCTGCATACAACGACATAAACATAGCAGTGGTATACGACGAAAAGTCGTAATTTTCCATTAGCAATTATTTTCAGACAAATGAATGGGGTTGTTGATGTACTCATTTTCCTGACACTGCTATGATCATAATCAGTATATATACAGTATTTCAACAAACGAACTAATCCTACACTCATGCTACAGATCACGTTATAGCAACTACCTCTTACAATAAAGTACACCACGTCTATGGGATTTATAATTTCAAGATACAGGGCGGTCGTCGCTAGGAAGACCGTACTCAAGTTCGCTCGATGAACAGAGCGTACGGAGAACAGAGTGTGTAAAAACGATAATTCAGCATTTGAAGACTTCCTTGCATTAAAGTAATAACTTAAGACTTAGGTCATTCAGTTTTTATGCAGTTATTTCCATCAAGTACACTATATTCATGTAGTTTGCTACCTAAAGATGGCATTAGTTCGGGATAAAGTACGTTTAGGACCAAAGATTGTTTTGCGATGCTTATGACTGTTTATATTTTAAAAAGATTTACGGATATTGGATGTAGTAGAACAGAATAAGAGGAAAAACTTTCAATCAACTTAGAGTAAAGATTAAGAAATAAGGTTATTTTGTTAAATAAAAATTGAAACGGAAAAGGTTAAAAATATTTTACAGTACAAAGAATCAGTACTTGCTACAAAATTGTGCCCTTTTTTGTTAATTAAACAAAGTTGGTTTCTATATTTTGCGGTACTTCTAATTAAGTGTACATTACTGCGTGACATTGCTTGAATTTGTAGCCATTATTTGACTCGATCTACCACTGTGTACGCCTAAAGCTCATTTTAACTGACCAACTAGTTGAGTCGAAAACAAATAATAAGCACCAGTACGGAAATATAAGAATTTTCTGACTACCTTCTGTAGTGACCATTTCATCGTTTACATATGAAACCTCTTGTCAAGAAAGATACACCTCTGTGATAAAGTGTACCCTAATATACAAACATAGTATCAGTAGCAGTGCTAGAGAGGGTGTAAAGGGGGCTGAAGTTACTTCAACTTTTTGCTAAAAATGTTTTTTCCTAGTAAAAAAATAGAGGAAACACGGAACCAAGAAAGGAAAGAGTAAAAAGGAATCCCACGTCAAATCACAATTCTGATCATATCTAGGATCGTCTATTACAATCGAATTGGACAAAAAAATTGAAACCTTTAGTAAGACCATTTTCTTGGCCCCTTTCCTACTTTTTGATTTGGTGTCAAATCCCTTATGATGCACTTGAATAGTTGCTGATCAATCAATAGTGAATATGGTAAAGACAGATCTAAAAGAAAGACTGCAATTAAGGTAAGGAAGCTTGCGTGTATTTACCCAATAAAGCATCCTTTTGACATTTTTGAATGCAAAGTAGACAACTCTGGGATATACATTTTCATAAAAGTGTTTGATTATTTTCATTAAAGTTACCTAGCCTATTGCAGTTATTCTTGATCTCGCAACCCCAATCTTTTAAACTGCAGATGAGCCCATTTACGGTTCTCCAACACGTGAAGAACATAATAGGAAAGTCATATCAAACGAATAAACATGGTTGGATCACCATCAAGATTTCCTGTAGGACGCCAGACCTGATTAGAAATGCATGATCTGTTTCCATCCATTCTCCTGCATTAAGTTCATCTTGACTGCGCTAGTCCATAATGTAAGACCAACATCACAGAACTTGACAAGACATGCTAAATGGCTCATCAGGCACTGTGTTTATCTGCAGCATCCAGCTATACCACATTGTTGGATTCTGCCTTTTAAACTCCACTTGCTCTTGATACGGTTGTGAGAGGATGACCGACTCCTCCATTTATAAACCTTTAAAAGCATTGTTAAAGAAAGAAGAACTTATAAATGAGTAATGTTTAGCTGACTAAAACCAATGAACATATATTCAGTATATTTTAATTATTGAAAATAATTAAATATATTTA